>JAOTQH010000046.1:1006411-1020339 GCA_025631255.1 Cornus kousa
CTTAAGTTCTCTATCATTTCTATTCCTTTTTGTTGGGTCTCAGGGAGAGATTATAAATCTATTGAGGAGATTATTGTTTTTTTTGGTCTCTTTGAAGGTTTGAGGCGCCTTTTGGCCCTTGTGTTTCTTCGGGATCCGCTCCCCTTTTTGAGCGTTTTCAATAAAATCCTACTTATAAAAAAAAAAAAAAAAAAAAAAAAATCATCTTCGTTGTGGTATCTGAAGAGTGAAACTCATATAGTTTTCCTTGAGTCAACTTTTATCTTGTAAAATCTATCTTATCCTTTGTATACCAGTTAGAAGATAGATTTTCAAAGGTGCTCATATGACTTTAGAGTTATCCTTCCTCTGTGCCATGGCAAATCAAATTACTTGCTAGCTAAGTTAGAATATTGTTACACAATTTCGATACTCATTCTGTGTGACAATATATATATAACACTATAAGATTTCTCAATTATGTAGTTGTTAAAATATCATGGTAAAACAAAATAACTAAATAACTGCGTTTTTGATGAATACATGAAGTTCGTTTGAACTGCTAACAGCAGGGTTTGAGAAGTCCTAAATAAATTGTCTGCCCTTGTATCTTTGGTCATAGATTAAACGGAGAAGAATACAAAAGCAGTTGACCAAAAAGGAGTTAGTCAACAAGTGGATAATGGTGCCAATCACATGACCTTCCATTTAGGTAGTGACGCTGTTGATTTTCACATGTTTCCAGAGGTTTCATCATTACGAATGCCCTTGTCAACAAGTTAATCTATTTCTGTAATGCATTCATTAAGACAACACCCTAATCAACAATAATTGACATGCCACATGGCCTGATGGTCCATGTGACGATCAGTAATTTCGTTGGCAAAAGTAATTGTCGATATCTCCTGTTTTTTGTTTCACCTATTTGCATTTCTATTTGTAGGATAAATTTGCATGTTGTAGATTTGCAAATATTTTTCCAATAATTTGAATTTCATACTATAGCTGTCTACCGTCGGTGATTGAAGCAACAATAATGTTCTAATGTGGTAGGAGGCTCAATGCAGTGGAATTTATATTTCTTGATTCTTTCCTACTGCCACCTGTTTTTCATGGTCAAACTTTGGCCCCTTCAGATTTCTATTGTTTGACCTTTGTAAAAAGAAAACCAACAATAGTGTTTGGTGTCCTTGCACTAGCTCAAGACGTCTCACACTGCAACATGAAAACAAAATGAGCATGGGTGATATGCTGCTAATTGTGAATTTCTTTTATTTTTATTTTTGAGAGAAAATGTTTAAAAAGGGTGTACATTGAACTGTTTTAAATATTCGCTTGAAAATCATCCTTCTGTTTTTTTTCATTTTCATGGTGAATTTCTTTTGCAGTTTATAGGAGCTACAATGGGCACGTCAGAGCTAAACATACAGACTGATAATGGTCATGTTGGCATGCCAAGTAATGTTTGTTGTGTTGTCGTTGAATATCTTCCTGGGGGTGCATTGAAATCTTTCCTCATAAAGAACAGGAGGAGGAAGCTTGCTTTTAGAGTAGTTGTCCAACTAGCACTAGATCTTGCAAGAGGGTCAAACTCTAAAACCCTGTTTTTATTTTATTTTCTTCAAATTTTTGAATGTGAAATTTATTTTCGTGGATCCTAAATGTTTGGCATTTCAAGTTAACTTGTGATTTATTAAAAAAATTATTTGGAATCTTGGACTTAAACCTCTATTCTCTTATCTTTTACAGGTTGAGTTATCTTCATTCTAAGAAAATTGTCCACAGAGATGTGAAAACAGAAAATATGCTTCTGGACAAGACACGAACTATCAAAATAGCTGACTTTGGGGTTGCTCGTCTTGAGGCTTCAAATCCTAACGACATGACTGGCGAGACTGGAACCCTTGGTTACATGGCGCCAGAGGTACACACTTGATTTCCATTCATCCTTGCATGCATGAAAGCTTACTCATGCTTGAAACTGTGGTTGCGCATTGATCAGAATATCACAGGTTTTTATTTATGGTAGAAAAATTGTGGTTGCGTGAGAGCTGATGCATAGTTTAAATTGTGGTTGCACTTTGATTAGAATATTAAAAGCTTACTCATGCTTCAAATTGTGGTTGCACATTGATCAGAATATCACAGGTTTTTATTTATGGTAGAAAAATTGTGGTTGCATGAGAGCTGATGCATGGTATAATTGTGGTTGCTTTGATTAGAATATTACAGCCTGTGTGATTTCAGAAATGACGAGGGGCACTTTTGGTAATGTTTAAAACAATGCATATGCTACCCAGCTTATTAGGTACTTTATGTAAGTGACATATATAGGAGTTTAATTTGGTCTCATAAGGCTGCATGTAAAATCGATTGAAATTTCTTTTTTGCCCAAAAAGCATTTTACTAAACTTTTCAAAAGGCTTCATTTGTTTCAATGGAATTCATTTTGGGCACATTATTGTCTCTCAGGAGTGAGTGTCAAATTATGTCAAGTTCAAACTTAATTTCAAAGGGTACCTTTTCTTGCACAACTGGATAGGATTTGTTGCAGATACTTCCAACTAGCATTTAGAGAAGCATGTGCTGGTGGTGTTGTAAATTTGAAACCATTGTTGTATGATGTGTCTTGGAGAAAATGGTTTCCATGACAACATCTGAAGCCAAATTGATGAATTTTCCTAAATGTGGTACATCTGCCATGAAGAAACGTGAATCCCACAGAAGTAGGAAGTCAATGATTAGCGGCTATAAGTCATTATTTAATAATGGGCTCTAAGATTTATGTTTCCTGGTTTTTATGCAAGAGCTTTTTTTTGGCCATTAAATGGTTGCTACCCATGAGATTGGTGGCTCCTCGTGGAAGAGCCTGGGTCATGAAATTTACCTCTTCTCTGGATTAGAATATAGTTTCTGACTTTAAACTTTCACTTGGCTTCATGATTGATGTGTACGTTGGCTTTTGATGAGCAAGTGTACTTCCTATGTGGCTGCCTCTAGGCACTAAAGTACTGCTTATCTAACCAATTATCTTTGATCTGGCAAACATGACAGGTTCTCAATGGCAACCCATATAACAGGAAATGTGATGTGTACAGTTTTGGTATCTGCCTGTGGGAGATATACTGCTGTGACATGCCATATCCCGACCTCAGCTTCTCGGAAGTGACGGCAGCTGTTGTCCGCCAGGTAAATAATAACATTTGGCTGTAGAAATATAATAACATTCAGCTTACTATAAAAACTCCAATGATTATTTTTCACATTAAACCCCTTTGCAATACAAAAAGCAATGCTTGTTGACCGTTAACGTCACAGCAACCATTATTGACATTTTAAGATAAAAGAGTAGTTATTGGATGTATTATGGACCTACAGAATCTGAGGCCAGAGATACCTCGCTGTTGCCCAAGCTCTCTTGCAAATGTAATGAAGCGATGCTGGGATGCCAACCCCGACAAGCGGCCAGAGATGGATGAGGTAGTGTCCATGTTGGAGGCCATTGACACATCAAAGGGTGGAGGGATGATCCCTCCGGATCAGGCCCAGAGTTGTTTCTGCTTCCACAGGTACCGAGGGCCTTGAATGAATTACTCATCATAGCAGGGCGACGGTTGATGTATGAGAGATTATATGGAAGTTGTATTTAACTTAAACCGAGGCAAATACCTCAAACCTTAGAGGGCATAGTTTAAGAGGGGCTCTGTATCTGTTTCTTTGTTAGGTCGTTGATGTTGTAAAGCTTCTCTTTTTGTTTTATTTTCCTTTTAGTTTCTTTCAGTCAACTATGTTACTGATAGGACAGTCCAAGTGGTGGATTTGCCCAGTATCTTATATCTTAGATGGAACAACTTTCATGCTTCAATGAATTTTATTAATGTCATTGGGGGATGATTTGACCAAGTCGGTCTGTGAGTTATATTGATGGTGCACTTGATTTATAAATGCAATTTCATATGTTATGGTGTACTTGATTTGCATACTTGAAATGTGGAGAATCATTTCATGTTATACTTCTATATGAATTTTATAAGAAAGTTTGATCCTGGTAATGTGTCCATTACTCATAACTCTTTAAGAATACAGTTTCATGCATGATATACTTCTCAAAGGATCTTTCTCACATGCTCGGGACATCTTATTTAAAAAGAATACATCATTAGAGTAACTAAATACCTAAAAAGCTCACCCTTTCTCTTTTGTTCCTGTTTTTTGTCCCATGCCAAGGCTTGAACAGTGTAGCTCTGAAAATATTCAATGTTGCAATGGTTGCCCACAATAATTTTATCATAAAAAAAAAAAAAAAAAAAAAAAAAAAAACAGTTGATATGAGAAAAGCTGATTTATTAATTACCAAAAATAATAAAAGCTCCTTTATTGACACAAATCTAATCTAGAGTGTCAACGCTCTTTAAAATGTATACATTGTGGTTGAGCATAAAAAATAAAAATGAAAGAATTCTCTCAAAAAGAAACAAATACAGAATCGTTGAATAGAACAAGACTAGAACAAAATTAACTAGCTGCCATCGTAGAGAAGTTCATGTTCCACATTATACAACCCAAAAAAAGAGGGAGATCTATCTATCCAGCAATCTTGTAGCTTGGATTGACAAGATTATCCAGTCCAGAAACTACCTGAATAGACTCTATGACATCTCCAACCTTGAGATCTGCCAAAAAATCCTCATTTTGTGTCACATAACCAAACACTGCATAACGACCATCCAATATATTGGCGTTACTAGGAGTTAATTCACTCTCTTTCAAAAGCCAAAATACCTGGCTTGAACCGGAATTGTCCTCAAACTCCTGTAATTAATAAAATAAAATAAAACAATTCAACAGGGAAATATAGGTTTAGCCAGCAAACTAATAACAGCACCATATCTATGGTGTGAAGAACAGCAATGAGGGGTAAATTAAAATTCTCACATCTCTAGCCATGGCCATTGTTCCAAATGCATTAAATGGAAGCTTTGTTTGAGCCTTGTATAGACCAAGCTCCTGTCCAAGTGCACAACTATTATCAAACACTATATCAAGTCGTAACAGAATAGATATCATAAAATGAAAAGGACTGCCAATGAGAGGAAAGTGTTATAGGGTCACTAATGAAAACGTGAGAAGAAGATTAGGTGTAGCACCCATTGGGGAGAAAATTCGAGAGAGTAGACTAAGATGATTTCGACATATACAACATATACATTGGAGACCTAGTGACATGCTGGTCAAACAGGAAGACTAGTTGTAGGATAAGGTAAAAGACAGAGAGGGCGGTCAAAAATACAATGGGATGAGGTTATTAAAAATTATTTTAAAATGTTAAATATAGTATGTGAATTGGCATGTATTAGAAAAGCTTGGAGAGAGTGTTTTCATGTGTCCGACCCCATACAAATGGGATTAAGGCAAGGATGATGATAAGGACTTCCAAGAAGAGAGGAATAAGATATTTTAACATAATTGTAAAATGGTGAGGACACCAAGGAGAGAGGAAAGAGACATAATATGTGTCGAAATCATATGTGTATAACTTATAAGCATATGATGCATATCATAGTTCAAAGATTCCATGCAACACTGGATGCAATAGAGAAGATTGCCAAAGGTTGTAGCTTCCACCTTTTTCTGCCTAAACAAAACAGAACCTCCAATCATGTTCACCGTTTAGTAACTTCTAAGTTACACAGACACACACAAACACACACACACATGAAGAAAGTATTAGTGAGTGCTGAAGGACTTACTTCCAAAGTTTCTCCATAGAAAGGTGCTTTCTCTCCATCTACCATAATTTCTAAAGGTATCGTTCGGGTTTTCTCTGTACTAGGATCAATAAAACCCTCTGCAGGACCCTCAGGATCTCCAGTTTGGACTACAAATCCATCCGCTGCAGCAAACCCAACAAAGTTATCAGCCTGGTGAAGATATAACCATATATCGAAATCTATATTTATAAAGATTTTTCTTCAAGCTGGGAAGCAAAAATATTGATAAGCATGCTATAAATCTATGAAACAGTACATCAAAGCTCACTTCTAGACAAGCTATCTCACCTCTTTGGATTTCCATGCCATCATAAAAATGTCTTTGCACCAAATCTAAAAAATTCCCAGAAGTTACTGGGGCATTATATCCATCAAGGACAATACGGAAGACACACTCATCTAGGTTAGGATTGTCCTTAACCTTAACTTTCATATCCACAGTTGCCCTTCCTTTCAGTAAAGGCATGCTCCGATATTCTTCAGGCACTTCATATGGGAAGCCATCCACCATATCCTCTTCAACACTGCAGAAACCCAATGCCCCAGGAAGATCTCAGCTGCAGTCAATGACAAGGGTATAAATGAGAATAGATTATCTTAAGACTATTAGGTTTAACAAGTCCTTCCTAACTCCTATGTCCAAAATAGGCTATAGTACCTGTTGGAGGATTTAAATATTAAGGTTACACTCTCTCTAACAGCTTAAGCTTTTAGAGTAGATGCTGATTAAAAAGGTATCAGAGTAGGCGAGGCCCTGAGTTAAAACCTCACCGTAACCTGATAATTAAAAATTGAAACATGTGTTGGAGCAAAAGAAGGGCACGCATGAGGGGGCGTCTTAGAGGATTTAAATATAAAGCTATACCCTCTCTAACAGCTTAAGCTTTTAGATTAGATGGTGGTTATCAGTACCAAAATAGCAAGACATCCTCATTAATACTCCATTCCTCGGCAGAATGTAAAACCACCAAAACAATTACATTCTTTAGCTCCCCCCCCACCAATATATATATATATATATATGTATCTCTCTTCATCTTCTCTCCTTTTTTTTTTTCCCTCAAAAGAATCAGCAGCCGGCTGTTTCTTCGGCGTGTCCGGAAGCGTCATTCATCGTGTTGCCAGCGTATCCAGATTTTAAAAAGAAAAAAACTCAGACACGTGTCTGAAACTGGGACACGCGTGTCCGTTTCGAACATGTGTCCGACACTAGTGCGGCACCCCTTGGGGTGTGTCCGTGCTTTATAGCTCTTAATAAAAGAATACACCTAATAGGACCAACTCCGTGTCTCATAAAACATCCTTATCACAAGGTTACATTAGAATTTACACTAATCAGAATTGACATTGAATCCCTTCTGGAAGCCTCTCAAAATATAGGATTGTAGATGCATAGCAATTTAAATTTTCCCCAACTCCCATTTAACTTCAACTTCTCCCTCATGCAATTTACCTGAACTTAGAAGCAATGACCTACCACCATGGGCAGAACTAGATGGGGGCAAAGGGGGCCATGGCACCCCCAAATTATTTTCTAAACCCTTGTTTATGGGTTGTATTAATGGTGAGATTGTTAAAAAAGTACATGTCACCCCCTCCCCGAACCACCAAACAAGTCCATTAAACCTTTTTACTCTTGTTTTTAAAAATCAAATCTAGCGAAAAAAAGAAAAGAAAAAGCAATTCCATTATTTTAGTCCTTACTAGAGCATATAAATAATCCATGCACATATATATATAATATCTATTATCTATATGAATTAAAGAAGAAGAAGAAAAGGAAAAAGAAATCCGCAGAACTTGACAACCACCTTTATTGAGTGCAAGCATGTTCTTCTATCTGTTTTTTTTCCTTTTCGTACTAATTAAGAATAGAAACAAGTTATATGATAAGGATGCAAATAGTGTCATTATAATAGACATATTCTTAAATATTTCTGGGTCTGCCCTTGCATACTACCCATCTAGAGACTGAATATTCCTGGGTCTGCCTTTGTATGCTACCCATCTAGAGAAACATTAAAAATCTACGTTAATGCTCTACAAGGTGCCAAAATCAGTTGGCCTATTTCCTTTAGGCATGACCTTAATACAGAAATTTGGCTGTCTGAAAGACTGAAAATTTGTGGTGTTTTATGCCTCAAATTGCGACGGAAGTTGTTGTGTTTGAGGATGGCCATCTATTCCACACATATGACTCGTGAGTTATGACCAAATCCAGGGTCCTCACAACATGTATGAGACTAAATAAATAATTTCAAATTTTTTGACAACCTTTTCCAAAAACTAATTAACATAAGAATACCCCCCAACCCCCTCCACAAGGTGCTAAAACTGAGCTTTAAGGTTTATTGCCAACATATATTAAGTTCCAAACTAATCTTCACAGAGCTTAACATTTTTACGTACTACTTATGACCATCATATTAAACACCAATTGTTTTTCTTCTTCAGAGATTTTGTGAGGCATGCATGTCAATATGAATGTGTGCAGAGCCAAGAAGGCAGTATTTTTATGACTCACCTGCCGACATAACTAAGAAGTTCTTTTTGTTTAGGTGCCACACCGTCCCGATTCCTGTCCTCCACAATTTGTTGGAGCTCATCCATCCCAGCTTCGAGCTTGTCAAGCAGTTCAATGCCATGATCCTTCTTTGATTCTGCCAATCCCGAAATAATAAGACTTTTCCCCTGTTTGAGAGACCGAGATGCTTGTCTCAAATTCTGCAACTCATAAAAACACAAATCCTCGGTGACAATTGATTCATATAACTTAAAATCATCAATAAAAATGTTTTCCCTCCGTAAGTAATCAAAACCAAACTAACTAACATAGTAAAGAATACAAGAATCTGAAAACAGTGATGAGATTCTCACTCTTTCTACAGAATCGAGTGCCTTGACTCCAGCAATCTTGAGACTATCAGTGATATCTTCGAGTGGCTTTTGAACTTCCCTTATGGCTTTATTGTCAATAGGCAAAGCGTATCTCAGCAATGCTCCCGGATCCTTAATTGGCGGCCCCGAGATCAACACAGACAAATCTGGCAATGCCGGAGTACTAGCGATGGCATTACTGGACCAACCCAAGGCAGGTACTCCAGTTACCAATCCAAACGCCAACGCTAAAGAGATCGCGCATTCCTTCAATGGAAAAAACCTATCTTTCTGCCCAAATCAAAGTCAAGTACATTTAAGCACACAAACACACACACACACACTCCAATATAAATCTTCAATTAAACTACCTAATTCACTACAAACCCAAATAATTTCTCAAGGATCCAATGTAGAATGCTACACACACGTGTGTGTGTATATATATATATATTTTGAATACATAAGAACATTTTATTAATAATTGAAGAAGATTTACCAACTTACCTCTTCATTATGGAGTTCAAATCTATTAGGGTTTTTGGAAGAACATTTAGGTTGGAATCTGCGAATTGAAGCATTCCTCTGAGTAATTGAAAAGCGGATATAATTGGTGAATGTTTTAGGGTTGATGGGTTTGGAGGTTATAGATACAGAAGAACAGTAGTGGCAGGAGATAACCGCTGCCATTGGATTGAAGGTCAACAAAAGAATAATAACATTAGGGTTTATGAAAGAAAAGAATGGTGGGTGTGCATTACATTAGGCTAGATAGAGAAAGAGATAGATAGATAGAGAGATAGAGAGAGAAAATGTGGATAAGATTGTCTGGGGAAGAATGGAAGAGATTCAAGGGAAAGATATCCGGACAGCTGCATATGTTACAGTACATATTACAAGTCGTCCTCACACTTCGAGATAAGATAAGAATTTTTGTATTGGGGTGGGCTATGGGCCTTTGAACATTCTTAACAGGCCTGAAAATTTAGGCTCATCAGACATTCTTTACTAAAAAGGCTTTCTATTGAGCCCGCCTCTGTATTTATTAAAAAGTGATTCTACGTTTGAACACAAGTCCAAGTAGTTATGATATGTTCAGTAGGAAAGAAAAAAATACAATGGGAGGAAGAAAAGAAATGATTGATGTTTACATTTCTAGTGAAGAGATTGTGTATTTTTTCTTTTTATTGGATTAGATAGAAAAGAAGAGAACAAACTTATAATTTATTATGTTCATTTTTGTAACGATCCACTCTAGCATATGATATGATATTGTTCGTTTTAGGCTTGAATCTGTACGGTTTTACTCTATAGATTTTACCCCAAAAGCCTTCATATCAATTGGAGTGACATACCTACATATATAGCACTTCCCATTTCCACACCCAGGCAATGTGAATTGTGCATCTATATCTTCTATAATAGTACTTCTCTTGTTTTTTCTCTTTTCATCGGTCCATTTTTGGAGAATGAAAATTTGTAAAGTAGAAAGGGTAAAGCAATTTCGTTCATTTTTTTTTATTTTCTCTCCACATCCTTCTTACCAAGCACAACATTAATGTTGAACAGTTTAATTTGACAAAACTTTAGAGTGGGTTAATGTAATTTACCCTTTCTAATATTTACTCGTCTCGTCAAACATCTGCATAGATATGAAGAAATATGATTTATGTAATTTCGGTAACAGTAAGAATTATAATATTTAAAAATATATATATTCAAGTAAAGGTGCACACACTCCAATACTATTGCTTACTTGGATTCCAAACACTTAATTAATAAGAGTATTTATTTAAGGGGAAAAAAATCATATCGTGTGATTATGAACCGTGAATACAGCACATTATAGTGACAGTGCATGGTTGTGAATACAACACATTATTGTGGCTGAATATACGAGACACAGTGGGGGTCACTGTATTAGACGCATTTGCTTAAAGCAAAGAAGCAACACTTCCTTATGCTCCAAATTTGATCATCACCATGAATATATATGATCTTCACACACACACACACACACATATATAATCTATACATATACATGCACTAGGTGAGGTGAGGTGTGGTCGGTCCAAACATTGCACATCTCAAAGGCATTTATCCTCAGGTGCCTCAACCTTTTTTATACATAGCTTTCCACTTCCCCTGACCAGTTTGCCTTTGATTCTCACCCTCACCTTTCTTTGTCTAAAGCTATAAAACAGAACAAAAGCAAAAATCTTCAATCCAATAACTAGTCAAAAGATACCACCATTTAATCTTTTCCCTTAGCAAAGAAGGAATTGAATAACAAAAGCACCCCACTTTCCCTCTCTTTCTTCCTCAAAAGTGTGCACACGTACATGCGCACATACACACATATCATATATATATATATATATACACACACACACACACATACATGTGTTATTGTTTCAGTGACTCAGAATAACATTTTGCCTTGAAAAGGTTTTGCTATCTTTTGGGGGCAAGTGAAACTCTTTTCCCTTCTTAATTAGGTTGGAAGTATTTAATCTATTTCTAGGGTTTTTTCTTTCTTTCTTTCTTTCCCTAATGGTTGTTAATAAATATTCCCACATTTGCAATCTATTAATTGATACACATCTGGCCAGCACATGGAAAGTGGCTATATAAGTAATATTTCGTGTCTTCAATTAAGGTTTAAAATGTTATTTTGGAAACATAGAATCATGTGCAAGTCTGCAAGAGAGTGATGCTCAGACATGCATACATGGCCTCTAAAGATTAGATGCTGAGAAATTTCTACTTTTGATTGTAGCAATGAGTTCACACACGTCCATGCAGAAGTATATATATATATGCGCGCGCATATGTGTGCTAAAATATACAAGAACCACGCGAGATCATATGAAGAAAAACAAATTAATGGAGATTTTATAATGTGGCCTATATCAGTCAATGGAAATTGATTGCACATGAATCTGAAATTTATCATTAATTATATATCAAAGTATTTTATAGATGAGGAAAGTTCCGTGAATCTTCCCAAACGAATTAAACATAAGCGGAAGAGTTTTATAATGTATATTTATTTTCATAAATATGATAGGCTAGTTGACTCAAGTTTTAAACTAATTTTAATTTTTTTTAAAAATCCTAATCTCTTAATAAAAGTTTTTGTGCCTTTCTAGCTAACTTATTCCCTTTTCCCCACTAAAATAAATTAATAAAATTTTGATTCTCGGGACCCAGTTGCTACATGATTTTTGCAAGTGCTAGCTGTTTCAGAATATAGGATGTATGATTATATATGTATGGTTCTTCTGTAAGTGGTATTGAACAACATTAGATGTATAATATAAGTAAGTAAATTGGAAATAGGTATAATGAGATTTATCTGCTAAAAAGTATTTATGAAGTTTCACAAACACTCGATCCTTAGAAAAAAGATACTACAAGAATTCTACAGCCAAAATTTCATAAGGAATGAATTACACGACCAATCAAATTTTTATCTTTTTATTTTTCGGTAAATAAAATTTTTATCTTTTATTATGACTAAACTATAAATTAATTATCTTTGATTAGTTCATGTGATTTATTTTAAGATACTTAATCTACTTTGATGTTGACTTCGTTTGTTATACAAATAAAAATAGTGAGATCATTTAAATAGATGTGATGTGATGAATATGATTTGAGTCATGCGTTTTTAGGTTCAAAATATAATATTTAAAAAAAAAAAAAATTAATAGTGGGGTTTATAATTATCCTAAAGTAAGTCACACAATTTTTTTTTTTTTTTTTTAACAATTGTCGATCTCACACTCCATTAATAACAGAGAAACTATGAAAATATCATAAGTATATATCCTAAAACCATTCTCATTTTATAATCACTTATACTCCCCCTCTTGCTTTTATGATTAACATATTGTCTCTTTCAGACTCCCACTCTCGCACTCAAACTTGCTTTAGCTAGTAGGGATGGCCACGGATCGAAATTTTTCTAATACGTTGGGATTAGATCGGATTGAATCCGTTGAATGACGATTAGATTAGATCCGCGGATTGAGTTTTTTCCTAAATAATCCAATAATATTTATTTTTTAACCACAACGCACCCAATAAATAAAATTTCATTTTATCACTATTAATTCGTATATTTAAATGATGATTAATTTACTAATACATTTTTAGAGTCCATTAAATGATCATTAACTAATTAAATTAACTAATATATTATTTAAATATATATATATATATATATCTCTCTCATGGATTAGATTGAATTTTTAACAGTATAATTCGTGATCTGATTCATAAGTTACTGAGGGTTCCGGAAGCAGCATAGGCCGGATATGACCCGCAAACATGGCGTCGGGTCAGCCAGCTGGACTCGACCCATACAATGGTATCACCAGCTGGGCCGAGCTCAGAAGATCCAGCAAGAGAAGCCCAACCCATTGTAAAGAAGGCCCAAAGCCGGAGGCCCAAACAGCTCTTGTAACTGCCTATAAATAGGCGTAGAGTAAGAAAGGAAAGGACCAATCATTGTAACTGTAAGAAAACTCTATTGAAATCTATACAGCTAATATCTTGCATTTACAATTGGCGCCATCTGTGGGAACGACGAAGAATATTCGTTCATGCTTAATCAATGTCATGATTGATTTGAGCACAGTTTGTGAAGACGAAGCTTGATTTCTGGTAATCAAATCCAGATCTGAAGGATAGTAGTTCGTTCTGAGGAAGTCCTTGATTTCTGATTGATTGTGAGGACTTCGCGTCGGAGTGACGCAGCTGTAAATTGTTTGATCGCAGTTAGATCCAGTGAGTTTGAAGCTAGAATAGCTCAGATCTAGTGAACGGTGGTCAGAATTCAGTGAATTCGAGTCCAGATTTGACAAGATCTGATCGAAAATCTGTAATTCATGCATCTGCTTCGCTCTGGAATCATAATAGGCGGTGAAAGCTCCAATCTGGTGGTGAATGATCAGCAAACGAACCTTGAGGAATTGATGACCATGATCGAGGCTCTCCGGAAGGATAATGCAGAGTTGAGAGCTGAAATGCAGCGTCAAGAAGTTTTGATGATGCCTCACACACTTCCAGTAGCTGAAGAAGTTATGCAATTTGGCGTAACGCGCCACGGTGAGCAGGAGGACAATAATTTGACGGATCTCCATCGGGAAGAGGTTAGGGTAGATGACCTGCCACCGTTGGCTCGTCGTGTGGATCCATGTGAATTGATCCATGTGATGAGAGGTTCAATCGCGATGGAGCAATGGAATTTGGAGGCCACAAGGCAACGCCAATCTGGAGGAGGGAGTCCGGAGA
>JAOTQH010000046.1:1025343-1036506 GCA_025631255.1 Cornus kousa
AAAAGTGTCAATATGATAATTTTTATTAGTTCATGAGGTTTTTTGTTAATTGAGGGGGTTATTTATCATTTTTGGAAATAATAGAGGGGTTTTATGATTTTAGAGCATCTCCAATGGGCTCTCTGAATTTGCTACATCATTATTTTTCACATACCACGTCAACATTTCCCATAGCTACGTTAACGTTTTAGAGTCTCCAAATTTTAGCTATCGCATATACTCTAATGGTGCATTTTCGCTCTCTAAAAATATTAATATTAAAATATTTTTTAAATTTTTAATAAAATTTACTTTTTAACTTTTTCCTAACGGCTATATTTATAGCGACTATATTTATTGTGTAATGTTTTATTTTGAAACAAATAATTAAATTGTTTGTTGATTAAATTATTTAGCCAATATATATGAAATCTTGTAAACAATACAATATCTAATATCATTTGATTTATTAATTTATACTAAAAACAAAGACTGGTTTTTTTTTTTTAATAAAAAAAATCACATTTTAAAATAAATTTCAATTTGTTAGGGAAAACAAATAAAAATAAAATTGTTTGGTTAGCCAATATAGCAGTTAAGAAACTGTTTCGGTCAACCAAACAATACTTAAAACGGCTATAATGTCAATAGGAACATTGAAAATTTTGGAAAGGAAAAGAAATCATTTTTTTTTCAATTTTTCAAAACATTTTTTTGCCCAAAAAAGCCTTTAAGACACTGTTTGTGTCAGCCAAACAATGTCTTAACGGCTCTTTGGTTCAATTATTTTGAGGAAGAAAAAAGAAAAAAGAAAAAAAAAAGAGAGATCAAAATAAGCCAAAAATCTGAATTTTTGCTTTTATTTCAGCTAAACATGCCCTTAGGAACAGTGTTCTGGACTGGTACAGTGTTGGCCTGAATTAAAAAAATAAAAGAAAACAAAAGTGGGCTCACAAAAAGTGAGCCATAATCGCCTTCAGGGTCGCCCTTTTTGGCGACCTGCTTGGCGACCCAAATTTTGTGGCCCACAAAATCGATAGCCCATTAGAGCAGGTGGTCTCCAAATTTTGGGCCAAATTAACTAAAAGTAGCACCAACGGAGCTGCTCTTAGTCTTTGATATTTTTATTACTCGAAAATCAAAAATTATAGACGTGCTTAATTAATACGAGTAACTTCTTCGTTACTACTACATATTTCGTTACGAAATGAGTTAGTAATGCTATTTCAAAAAAATTCATGTGAAAAATTATGAGAAGCTTGACTCTAAAAATGTAGTGAAAACGAAAACAATTTGACTAGTGATTACAAAAATAATTATTGAGTATATAAATTTAAATAATTATTAGAGTATTTCATAATTTATCAACCAACACATATTTTTTTTTAGAATATCGACTTCATAATACACACACCACTGCGATTCGAAAACGAAATCCCTAGGGGCTCAACCAACACATAAAGTATAAAATCCCTTTTAATAACATGTATTAACCTTTCCGAAAATAATAATAATAATTATAATAATGGGACTAACAATTGTAGCTTAACAGTTTAACAGTCACCCCCGTTGGTTAAGGACACCCAACACGTAATGATTTTTTTTTCCTTTTTAATCAATCATGTCACATATTTTTTATTTTTATTTTTTTTTGGTTGGTTGACGATTTCTTCAACCAATCAGGGCGACTTATAAATACAAACCTCTTGTTCAAAACCCTATTTCAAAGCCACATATTTCTGATCTAATCTGTTACCAAAACAAGAAATTGAAGATTACCCACTTGTCTGATTCGTCAAACCCACCAAGACCCACTATCAAAATCAGTTTTAATGTCTCTTTTCCCAAAGCAACAGAACAATATACTATCAATAATCACTTGCTTAATTTGATTTTTTTTTTTCCTTTTTAAGCAATCATGTCACATTTTATTTTATTTTATTTTATTTTTTTTGGTTGGTTGACGATTTCTTCGACCAATCAGGGCGACTTATAAATACAAACCTCTTGTTCAAAACCCAATTTCAAAGCCACATATTTGTGATCCAATCTGTTACCAAAACAAGAAATTGAAGATTACCCACTTGTCTGATTCGTCAAACCCCCCAAGACCCACTATCAAAATCAGTTTTAATGTATCTGTTTTCCCAAAGCAACAGAACAATATACTATCAATAATCACTTGCTTAATTTAATTCTTTTAAGAAATCAGAACCCAATGCCAGAATCCCCTTTTATGATCCAATGCTACCCAAATTAATGCACCAACACAGTCACTATAATCGTCATATCTTCCCCTTGCTCAGGTCCACCACTAATGTCAGAAGAACATGTTTGGATCCTATCTTCTAAAAGAGAGGTCCGAGTTCATCCACAGATGATAAACTGTCATGCCACAGTTTATGTTATCAGCAATTTGAGTAACTGTAGTCACTTTGATCTAATCTGTTACCACAACATTTGATTTATCAAAAATAACATTAAAACGAGATAAAAGAATACACATTGATTATCATTTTTTACTCTACTAGTAAATTTACATAAACTTTCATACAAGGAGAGCCCCACTCACCTCTCATTAGGTCCTAACTCACCTTCATTAGCTCCTTTCTTCCCTTTTTTCTGATTGTTTATCTCCTGTACAAATTAAACATCTTCTCCTTCTACAGAGAAATCGGGCTCATCCGGCTTAAAGAACTTGGGCAACTTTAGGCTGGAAGAACCAGCATCAGTCCCGTGAAACTTCTGCTTTAACCCTCTTCTTGTATTTGCAGCGAACTTTGAAGCCAAAATTGTAGCTCCAAGATGCTGAAAACGAGTTGCATTATCCATCGATGAACTCTCACCACTCCCATCATAGTAATTCCCATCAGTTGCCTCATCACTGTAGTCACTTTCCCCGTCAGAGATTGGCATGTAGGGATGCTCGTGTAGAGCCAACTCCTTTACCAGCTTTCTCTTTCTGTACCTTCTCCATGCAGCTTGAATAAAGCAAGCACCCCATGTCCTCCACTGGTGAGAATAGTACCTGAATGCATGCTGGAGCTTCTTGCTGTGCAGACGCTTAAACTGATTCGCAAAAAATTTGAGGTCTTCAGCTTGAAGGGCGAAACCTTCAACTTCAGAAAGCGTTCTGACAGTTCGAGTTGAAGAAGGCAGGTTTAGACTTGAATTAGGCATTAAGGCCCATGTCAGTAATTCCTCGCCACAGAAGTCACCAGGTTCGAGGATAATGGAATTGAAGAATCCAGACCTTCCTCCATTGGTTGTGGAACTTTCCAGTTGTCCCCTAATAATAAACAGCATCTCATTTACTGGATCACCTTCTCGAACAATGTAGGTGCCTTGTGTATTCAAGGATGAGACAAGGCGTTCACATATGGCATCAAGAAGCTGTTCATCCATTTGTGAGAAGAATGGGACCTATAGAGTGGGAGAACATGAATTTCAAATGAGAAATAAAAAAATTAAACTGTTTTCTGACATCTACAAACAGCAATGAAGTGCAACTCAAAATGCAGAAAGTAAACTGCTTCATAACATCTAAAAAAAAAAATCAAAAATAAAAGAAAAACTCTAAATGTCCAAATCTGATACTTTCAGATATATCTTAGAACAGCTGTCCTGCGGACGATCAATAAGGACCTGCGGCTGATACGTAATTTATTATTTACTAAGATTTTACTATTGTGTAAAATATCTTCCATATCCTCAATAGATTCTTGATATTTCTCTGAAAATTTATTTGAGTTTTTATTTTCGTGAATAATTATAATACTACTATTGATTCTAGATGCCTGTCAGAATCCTATAATAAGTTAATAACTTGACGCCCTCAGTAGATTCAACGCTGAAAGGAGCAAAACAGAGAGCTTTTTCATCAACCAACAACAAATATCCCCAAGTATAGCTAGAACATATTCATCACTTTTTTGTTTGACTTGTCAAGAAACTCATGCACCCATTTGCTCTAATGGGAACTTGAAACCCTCACCTTCCACTTTGGGAGGTAGAGGAATTACCACTAGGCTACAGCCCTAGGTGGTGATCATATCTATAATTCTCACAGATAAAGAATAAATTAGTGATACACTTATTTAGATCGCTACTTTAAAACACTTGATACTAACTTAAGAACATGAAATTAAGAAGGGAGGGGAGGGAGACCTCAAAATTAGGTTTCTGGTAGTCCAATAAATTTATTTACATGGAAGTCTAATCATTTTAGTAGACGTACATGTCTGCCAATTGCATTTCACACAACTAACAGTATTAAAAAGTAAAACCACAAAAAATATACTCAAATTTAAGTTCTATAGGCTGTAAGCATATCCTTAATGTATATATATAAGCATATCAAACATAAGTATATCCAAAGAAACGTACACGGCGAACAAGGTTTAGACATAGATGCCTTTGAATTTCACGACGGAGATCCAAGGGTAAGGACTGCAAAATAGATTCTTCATCAACTCCTCTTGTGGCGAACCACTTATATTGAACAAAACGCCGAACACGTTCTTGCAATTCCAGAGGTAATTGACGGTGCTTCATCCATTCCTCGGTGTCTCTTCGCTTGATCCTCCATTGTTCAATTCTCAACGACATAGATTGCAAATATTTCTTCAGATAGAAAGGGGGAAAAATCAGTATCAGCATTTGAAACTATTAATAAGATTTTCATAAAGGCTATGAATAGTGTTGTCACGTTCTAACCCATCATAAATTCGAAAGAGATAATCAATGAATCCTTTGCTAACTATTTGCAAAAATTCTCTTTTTTGGTCGAATTCATTGTTAATACTTTTATTTACATATCAGAGATATATTGAAATGTATGATACAGTAATAACCTCCAATGAATGAGTTCTTTCGCATTTATCAATTAACGTCATAATGTATTGACCGTTACAATTTTATTATCAATTTCTAAATCCTCGCATGCAATATCAAATGCAATCTTCAAAAGCAAACTAAAGAAAATGCAATACCATGTCTTTATTTATGCACAAAAGACATAATTCTTGACTGTTTATGTAGCTAGTTACATCCATATTCGAACCTGTAATTAGATCTCTTAGATTTGATCATGTTAGTTGACTACAACAAAAAAAGACACAGTTTTTCCATTTACCAAAGTACAACTTAACTCAATTCAAGAAAGCCATTTTCCCAGTTGCCTACATGAATCTTCTTTTACAATTCCACTCTATCCAAGGCCATAGCATCAGTTAGCCTAATAAATCTTTGACACTTTCATTATATATCATGGACACTTTCCTTTGGATCATTCAGTGTTTGTGAGTGGAGCAGGTCCATAGTTTTACTTTTAGGCTTCCATAATATATATTTATTCTCTAAGAAACATAGCTACTGAATCACTTCTAACTTTTGCTCAAAGTTTTCAATTTTCTTGTAATATTATATACTCTCTCTCTCTCTCTTCTTCTTCTTATTCTACTTTTTTTTTTTTTTTTTTTTTTTTTTTTTTTTTTTTTTCAGAAAGGAAGTAATTTCTCACAAACTTGCACCTAGTTTCACATAACTAAATGAATTTTTTCAGGGTCAATTGCTGGTGCTTGCTCTTTAACAACATTGCTTTCCAAATTGGTGGCAGGACCATTTTACTTTAGAATAAACATAAAACTCAGTTAGCTATCATGAACACTTCCCTCTAAAACATAAAGTCTTCTTGACCGGTGTGGTCCCACAGTCTTAGTTTTACGCTTTCACAATATTTTATTTCTTCTCTAGCTAAGCATAGCTACCACATCAGTTCACTTCTAGATCAAATGGCAAATCAAATTCACAATTTCCTTCTAATTTTTGTTCTTTCCATATTCAGAAAAGAAAAAAAAAATGAAAAAAAAAGTGATTTCTCACAAATTTTACGCACAGTTTCACTTTAGATTAATAACAATTTTCAAGGTCAACTGCTGGCAGGCTTTTTAGACAATGCTAGTATCCAAAGAGGCAGACAGTGGACATGCAAGGATATATGTCATATTGAGAAGTGTTCTAGAGGCAAAAAATCACACCAGCACTATCAACCTAAACAGATAACGATGATGATAATTCAAATGGAGGCTGGAAATATTACCTGCATCTGGCCTATCAACTGTGCGAATAGAATCAAACCCACAATGCATATGCAAATGCAAAATACTGTCTCTCCAAGATAAGTGCTTGTATTTATATTCTGTCCATATGAACTGCCAGACAGGTTATAAAGTTTCTTTTAGCATGAACACCAGATGAAGAATTTCGAACATAACGACCAATTATCAAAACAACATTATTCATTAGTAAGCAATAGATAAGAGAATAATATATCTAATATGATACCATCATCATCATCATCATCCTAGCCTTTATCCCATATGTTTATAGTACACTAAAAAGGAATGTGTGGCTGCATCTAAAATGGTCAAAGCATGTGATCTTAGTTTATGTAGCTATCCTATAAAAATAATACAGATAGAGAACATTTTGAGTCTCGAGTTTGGACTGCAAAGAACATCGCTCTTGATTGAAATAGCAAGCAACGCAATTTGTTATACGTATGACATTTTACAGATCTTTAGGATAAAACAGACCAATGCGGATCAACTGAACACTCAACAAAAAATAATTAATTATACACTTCCCAGGCGCCAACTGTCCCATGAAAGCCATAACTATACTGATAACGGAAACTATGTCATTGACATCATTTCTTTGTCAAGGTACTTCTGACAATGCCTTATAAAGATTTAACTTGGACAGCATATATGCCCGTGCTACCACATATGAATAAAAATATAGCATATCTTCACATAGAATAGAGTAAAACTGATACAGTCCAACCTAGAAACTAGACCAATATTTCTACAAGGGACCCTCTGGTAATACGTTGCATGTAATAGCCTGAGCTGTGGCCTAACATAGAGTAACTGTAAATAAAGACAAGGGAAAAAAAAAATCCAAAATGGGAGAAATCCTACCTTAAATTTCTTAAACCCCACCAAAGGCAATAAAGATACTTCTCAATGAAATGAGATGAAGCAACTTCGCTAGTAAAAGCATCTGCAAACATTCCAAACTTAAAAGTATCACCATTTTTGGCATCACAGTGCTCAACTACTTTTGTGGACTTCAGCCAATTTTCCCGTTTACTTTGTGTCAAACTGCTGCAATCCAGAAAACTCAGAATGCAGGGGGGGTTCTTTGTCTTCTCCTTTGTACACTCCATTCTCCAGCAAGAGTGCTGCCGTGCTATAGACGAGAGATACCATGAAGCTCCTAGTACCTGCAGCAACATTAGATGATGAAAAAAAAAAACTGGTGCTCAGAATTGCCCCATTCACAATATTACAAATTTTGCACAATCATGCAACTAAAAGTAGAAAAAAAGGCAATCGCGTGACCCGTAAAATAGTGGAAGGGATATTTTACATGACTGGCCAGCATGTAGAGAAGGAGATTGTATGCAGCTCCAGCCCAAGCGGTCTTAGCAACAACACCAGTAGACTTAACAATCTGCTGATTTAGAGGGAAAATGAGAAATAATCTAGGGACATATTGAATGAGAACAATAAGAGCAAGAGTGTTGTTGGTATGATCAGAGCTGGAATCTTTAGTTGCTGGTATTACAACCCAAATGACAATCTGCGGCACAAGAGGATAGAAGAAGTTGAAATCTGAACCATGAAGCAAAGAAAGATGAAAACTGAAAAGCAACATCATACTCAACTTATTATTCCCTGATAATTCACATACTAGATGATGAAAACATCGAGTCTATATAATGACAATGCATAAGTAATTTACATACTGATTTTATTCCCTGTTTGCACAAATAACAAAGCATTCCCAATTTCATCAATTACCAAACCGACACAAAGCTCAATCCATTCCCACATGTCATATAGGAGATAGAATCCTTACTTATGGCGGACAGTCCTTGGTGCTGATTTTGTGCACAAAAGAAAACAACAAAATTGACTTGCAGAATTCCCTAAATTTAAAAATTCTCATCCTCAGTCAATCACATCCTAAATTGTCCAAAAATTATAGGGAATAAAAAAAATTAAAAAAAAAAGTTCATCAAGATAAAAATTAGTTTTAAACATTTAAAATCCTCCTAGATTTCCAGATAGAAAAATAGAAGTCCACAATTATCTTTTTTTAGTAGTACATATTAACATTGCAATGTACTACAAATTTTCTCATCGATTTTTTGGTATATAATTTAGGGTTTTGAATTTATCAATTCCCAACAGAGAAAGTAATTAGTAGTAGTAATTGATAAAGGAAAATTGTGTAGAACAGAAGAGAAGAGAAGAGAAGTTGCCTGAGGCAAAGGAAGGGTAGCAGCCAGATCGATGATGAAATCCGATTTCAAGTAGCGGATGGCGATCTCACGGGGATTCATGACGAGCTCACCCTTGCCAAAAACTTTAGAACTGGGGGCGACGAAGGCGGTGCGAAACTTGATGATCATGTGGAGCAGGTAAAAGAGATCTGTTAGGGTTCGGAGAAAAGTGATGCCGACACTGAGACCGGTGTGAGTGGTCATGCAAGCTGTTCCGCCTACATATGGGAGGAAGAAGTAGAGAGGGTCTATGAAGAGAGCGATGAGGGAGGCAATGAGGAAGGTGTAGTTCCATTTGGTGACGATGTCTTCGTTGGGGTCGAGGATTTGGTATCGCCATTGAAAGATAGAGGATATAGATTGGGGCTGCGAAGATGGTCGCCAGCTGTGGCGGAATTGGGACGACGGCTTCGTGAATATGCTATTCATCTTCCATGGCGGATTCCGATGGATTAATCGGATTCCGCTTAGAGAGAGTGTAGAGAGAGAGATAGAAAAGGGGGTCAGATTAATTATACTGAAAAAACAAGATAATCATGATGATGATTCGATGAAGAAAGAGAATTGCAGAAGGGGAGGAGGTTGAGGTGTGAGAGGGAAGGAAGGCTTCTGGTTTAGGGCTTGGTTTTTGACCGTTGAGATTTTCGCGGGAAACGGGAGAAAGTGCGAGGACTTCGGCTGATGTAAATATGTAATGTAACGGGTGGCATAAAGGGCGCCAAATTAGGAATGTTGTAAAAAGTTTTCCGTACACAAATTGATAAAGCATGACGTTAAATTATAAGATATTTCAAGGGGTTAAGTGTAATGAATGCTTCTCTTTAGCCTTTTAGATTCAAAAGGTGAAAAAAAATAATAATAAAAAATTAAAAATATGTATATATTTTTTCTTTTGTGCACAAAATCTCTTACGGTTTGTTTTGGTGGGATAAATTGGCATCCAGTGGCGATGGTGTAGGAGGCTCCGTGACTGCAACAGGCTTGACTTGCTTCTTGAGTTCATTAATCTCATTCTGTGTGGTGCGAACTCGGCGCCATTGACAACCAGCCAACAGTGTGTAGACAAACAAGCCACCCATGATGATGGTGAATAAGAGCAAATGTTATTCCTTCAAGAATTCCAAAGTCACCAACAGCAAAGGCATCCTATATATTCAATAATTACCATTTAAGTAAAACCCAAATTATATAAAATAAAAAGCAGCAGCTATTAATTAATTTAAGTCGATCAATGAATTATTTATAAATTAGTAGGAATTAATACTTGGATTGTGAGTGTTATACAGCACATTACATATAAAATAGAATAGGCTTGTCTTTGAATCCAGACAGAAGGGTAATGCGAGTGGTGCAAGGTGAAGAGGAGCTGATTTGATATGCAAATAGTTTGATTTTGGAGTTTTCGTGGATTATATGAATAAGAAAAAGACGTCTCGTCGGAGGAGACATATAGTCGTCGTTTAATTAGGTTGGACAAAACTGGGAGGAACAGAGACATGCAAGAACACAAAAGAGTACAGAAAATAAGAAATGTAGTTGGTTTTAGAATTCAGGCCTGTTGCAGTCATGGAGCCTCCTACACCATCCCAACCTACTACACCATCGCCACTAATGCCAAGAAATAGGAGGGCAATTTTGGAATTTTCATAAAAAAGATTGGCCAAAATAGGGGGTAATTTGCAAGTTTTGTGCACCAAAAAATAATAATGAGTTTTTTTTGCACCTTTGAATCTAAAAAGAATATTTATTGCAATTAATTCATATTTTATGTTTCATTTTAAATGATGTCTTTGGAAACTGTGAATCACAAATATATTTAATGAGCTCTTGACCATGGTCCATGCGAACATTGAAATTCTGCCCCAGCTTGGTTTGGGGAAACAAAATTGAGGGAGCCCAATTCCACTAGGGTCTGCATTTCCATATCAGGCATCCCCATCATCATACCCCACCAGGCTTGACCACTCCTCCCTGTGTCAGACGGCCGAGCAAAAATCTACTCCTTCCTGTTCTAAAATTAGGAGTGGCAAAATTTGACACGGTTAGTCAACACGATTCGAACACGATATGAGTTAAACGGATTTAGGTTAACCTAAAATGGATTTTAGTCGTAAATGGGTTGACGTGATTAACCCGTTTAGTTAATCGTGATGTATTTGGGTTGAGAAGTTTAAGCCGTGTAACTCGTTTATATCTGTTTAATTATATGTGTCATAAACAAATTCTTATTTAAGTTCCAAAATAATTATCTAAACTTGTATCTTATAATTTAGGGTGAACGGCATTAAATCTCCCTTTTCTATTTGAGTTTAGCAGTAAACACTCCTTTTTTTATTTTTTTTGTCAAAAAACCCCTTCAACTATTCGAGGGGGATAATTTAACATACGAGAGTTAACTGAGTGAGATCTGAAATAAAAATTGACTAAAGTGCCCATTAGGCCTGTTTGGACATAGACTTTGCTGATTTTTGATTTTTTATTAAATAACCTATATGTAAACTCTTTCTCCACGTCTCATGATAGCGCTTCAAACCTCACGCCTCACTCTCACTTCAAACCTTACTATGGAGATTAATACTTTCATTCATGGTACATAACACTATTAGGTTTTTAAGGTGGTGGTAGTCATGTGGTTCCTGTGGTGACTTCTTTTGAGAAGAAGACAAAGACAAGAAAACAGCAATTACTTTTCAAAGAAATTTGGTATGTTTAAAATTACATTTTATTTATTTATTTATTTATTTTTTTTTTTTTTTTTGGAGATTGTCTCTAATTTTTTATGATTTTAAAATTAGAATTTTTGTAGTTTAATAACGTTGTATGCTTTATTA
>JAOTQH010000046.1:1043015-1060205 GCA_025631255.1 Cornus kousa
GACATTTATATATACACATATAAATATAAATATATATATATATATACACAAACAAACATATATATATATACACACACACACACACACACAAACACAGACACACAAGCATAACACCACCACCAGGAGACGGCAGTACATCAGGCGAAGGAAACAATGGCGAGGCAGGCGAGCCATCATGGTGATGAGCTCCCAGGCAGCGACGGCGATGATGTCAATGCAGGAGATCGAGGACGGCAGGGCAGGCAAGATCGAGGGCAGTCTTGGCGCGGACAACGACATTGAAGGCGTCGCCGGGGAAGGAGAAGTTGATGTCGGACTGTGTCGCCGCTCGTTGCCGAAGAGAAAATCAATTTCCAAAGTGATGAGACTTATTTAAAGAGAATTCTTTGATTCGCAGATGGTATGTTGAAAATTCTCTTGAAGACAATTTCTTATATCAGAGAGAAAGAAAGAGAGTTGTAGAGAGAGAAAGATAATATGTTTGTATATCTGTGTATATATGAAGATAGACGTAGAGAGAGAATTTTCGTAACCTCATCTTCTCCGGTTGTCTTAATTACAGGGCTAAAAGGATTGGGTTTGGGTTAATATTAGGGGTGCACACGGTTTCGGTTCTCACGGTTCCAGTCAGAACCGAAACCAGAACCGTTCACGACATTTCCTTGAAAACGGAACCGGAACTGTATAGTATGGAACCAAACCGAAACCGAATCGGAGAATCAGTTGGGTTCCATGAGAACCGTTAACTATTTGGTTTGAAGAAATATATACACAGTGTCATTCCGGTTAGTGGATACAATGCAAATTAATTCCCAATTATTAGCAAAATAATGATGAGGAAAGATACCTCCAAAGAGAAATTTAGGGTTTGGATCCTCCATTGCAATATCTGATGTTACAACCTTTCAAATATATATATATATATATATATATATAGATATATCTGATGTTACAACCGTTGCTCAGTCAGCAAAAGAGTATAAAGAATTCTTTAGAGAAATCGAATCGTAGGGAGAAGAACAGTATAAGAGCAATCCAATGCTCGCACCAACACCAATCCCTGAGACCCATTTCAGGAAAGATCTGAAGCTACTGGAAGTTTTCTGGAAATTGGAATCACAGTGAGAAAGGATGGAAGAAGAAGATGGTGGGGCAGAGAATGGGCGAGTGTGGAGCCGTTGGATTATGGGTAGGGGAATGATGGATGGTGATGAGAGCCTGAGAGGTCAGACTTCAGAGGAGGCGAAGGTTAGCTTAGGGTTCGTCACTTCGTCTGTTTAGATGAGAGATTGAAAGGAGGCGAGGACTGACTGAGAGAGAGAGAAAGATTTAGGGCAAAATATTTTTTTACGTGTCTATTGTCTAAGGTCTAGCGACCCAGCGACTCCAACCTTATCTTTACTTATTTTTTAGTATAAAATTAAATATATAATACATATTATATATATATATACGGTTCTGGTTCTTACCGGTTCTCACGAGCTGGAACCGGAACCAAAATCGGAACCGGGACCGAAACCAAAACCGTGAGAACATAAAAAAAAGTTCCGGTTCTCACAGTTTCGGTTCCACGATTCCGGTTCTTTTGTGCACTCCTAGTTAATATATCAATAATAATGAAAAATGTTGGGCTTGTGCTAAAGGATAATATTATAATTTCAAAAATATGATTTTTTAATTTTTTAAATAAAAGAGAATAAAATAAAGATAATTTAGTCATTTCACATACCTTTAACGGCCAATTAACAAAATTAAGGATAAAATGATAACTTTATTATATTATTGAGAGTTTTTAAAACTGGTTAAGTTTTATGATTTTTTTTTATAATTTTGGGGATTATGAGAAATTTGCCGTCTATTTAATTACATCAATTTGGAAAAGATTGACCATTTAACCGACACGAACCCCCAAATCGTGAACCATGTACAAGAGACAAATGTACTTCATACATTTCTATCATTGAAGGTAGTTCAGCAGTCAATTAGCTGTGATGTGGACCCCTTTTAAACTGGTATCGTATGCGGCCCATTGCAATCACATGCGCTGCAAGACTTATATATATATATATATATATATATATTCTCCTTAATTAGTATGCAAGACATTTTCTCATTTTTATAATGCGATCAGATCTTACCATTTCTCATGGTGTTCTTTGTTAGATCCCTTCGTTGATGGAGGATTTCTTATTCCAAAGGCAACCCATTACCCTATATATTTGTCGGTGCCTTTATAGTCAAAACAATTTCTCATATTACAAATACTAACTAATGCTATTTCGACCAAAAAAAAAAAAAATCCTTTTCAAAGTTTGAGCAAATATTGCACAAAAAAGAGAGCTGGAACTCTCAAACTCATATTTGTCGGTAAAAACCATTGAAAAAGAAGAAACTGCTACGTTTACTTGCAACAGCCTTTACAAAAAAAGTTTAAAATCATTTCGGTACCTACTCAATCAGAACTTGGCAATGACCTTTATGAAACAGAGACAACAAAATTAAGTTGAAATTAGAAGTAAAGCCAAATACTTGAAGAAAAAGCTCCCACAAAAGAAAAGGAGAAAAAAGGGGTAACACTAGAAACAGCTTATTAGCTGTTAATGAAATCTAAAAGAAACTATCTTAGCATGATAAACTCCAGAAAGGAAGATTTTAAGGCTCTGGTAACTCATCAATTGTGCTAACAATGTTGAGAATTTTCAAAATTTCAGTTACAAACTTATCCCCTAATCAACATTGCATGGACAAACAGAGGATGCATTTAGGTATTCAATGTATCCTTTAGAATACATAGGGAGAGAATGACCGCGTTCGAACAAGCTCAAGTTCATGGAAATCGGAAAACCCTTGTATGTTATCTGCCTTTTCCAAAGCCATACCAACTCAATTGAAAGTTGGTTCAATTCAAACATGATACTGATCTTGCACAACTAGTGGCCATAAGTTCATCGCTATTTATTAATTTTTTAAAAAAGAAATAATGATAATAGCTTAATAGGTGTTGATTTCGAATTTTGGACAAAATCACATGAAAAGGACAAACCATGACCCACACCAGCACCATTAGGGCCAAGTTTTGAATCAAAGAACTCTCATTATAAGAAAGAAAAGTTCATCACACTACTTTCATGGATCCCATCACCACACTGTCCCAACCCAAAATATTATTCTCACACTACCCCAAAAAGATTAAACAAAAGGATTACAAAAAAGTACAAAAAGAAAAGCAAAAGAAGTTGGGCTTCGACTGTAAAACATGTTATATGCATATATACACAAACACAAACAAATCCCAAGAATATAAATGGAAACAAATTGCACAATATGTTTCAAATTATGAAGGAATTTGGGTCATTCAAATATTTGGACCCCAGAACTCTTTCAGAGAAAAAGGAGATGTGACATAATCAATAAGGAACAGGGTTCTCACAAGTATGTTAACATTCTTGCTTCAAATCAGTAGGGAAGTTTGTTTGTCTATGCTAACACATTCAGTGTAGATGAAATTGCAGGGATTTATATATACTGATATTCTGTGTTTGAAGAAAACATGCTCGAGACACTTGCTAGGGCTTTAGACACTACTTTTCAACCCATTTTGTGTTTCATGGAATACAGCCTGGCACCTCTAATTCGGCCCCCTTGTTTTGCTTAGTGCGACCCCTAAAACAAACAAGACTTCAAATTTATCCCTAATACATATTTCGAGTAATCTGGTGGTCGCGAATGATAGGATGCGCCAGAGTAGCCAATATAATATAGAAGTTTGTCCCTGGATCAAGAAAATGTTTAGGAACAAAAAGGGGAAAGAATTTAAGGAAAAGACTGAGAATGAAAGTTTGAATAGGAATATAAAGTACACATCTAATATAGCAGAAAATATCATCACAATTCCTGAATCAGCATCCCAAAAATTGAAAGAAAAAAAGAAGAAGTGATTTCGAATACTAACAAGATTTGTTAATTGATTAATAATCATTTAAGAAAACAAAAACAAAATACCTCTAGACACCTTGTGTTTTTGCCATCCACGGCAGGTCCGCATCAAGAGAAAGATTATTCATTTGGTTGTTTGAAGAACTAGCAAATTTTCCCTTATTAGACCAGAGCCATATCTTGGAAACAGAATAGCTATCAGTTTTTGATCCGATATTAATCTTCTTCCCCTCCGCGTCTCCATCAACTAAAGGATTTTCATTGTGTCCAGCCCCTTTCACAAGATTTACATCACCAATATTCAAGGCCACCCTGAGGTTTGTACCACCAACAACATACTGATATGAACCCATTGAGTAACACCTTCTTGCATCTAAATTACTGCTACTGGTCTCTTCTCCTCCTGTCTCCCCTGCCCCATTATTCAATTTCCTGAACTTACCAAGCCTCACAGGGAAAACCCCCTTGTCCACAACAGTTTCCTCAATCTCTACCGTCTTCTGACTCGCGATGAACCCATTTTCTCTACTACCATGAAAACCGTCTTCTTCTCTTGGATCATCAAAATCGAAAATGGGATTTTCAACAGAATACCCAGGAGTGAAGAGGGTCCCTCTACAAAGAGGACATGTTGAGTTTGATAGTAGCCAAGTATCTATACAATTGATATGAAAGGCATGACTACACATTGGAAGCAATCTCAGCTTGTCTGACTCGGAAAATTCACACAGACAAACAGCACATTCGAACGGATCTTTACGACCCACAATCTCTTTGTACATAAAAACAGGTAGAGCATCTATAAAAGCTTGATCCAGACCAGAGTCATGAAGATGGAATAGTTGTTGCAGTTGTCTCTGAAGAGCCTCTGAGCTAGAGACATCGGGGTATCTATTAGATTGGGAGGATGGTGAAGAAGATGGGTGTTTGATGAGAAATCTGACAAGAAGGTGGAGAAGGCCAGCTATGAAAAATAGAACAGCTAAAATCACTATAATAAAAAGAACAGCAGGACTAATTCTAGTGCCAGATGATGATGAAGGGGTTGATTCTTTATGAAAAGTAGGACCATATGGAGATGAAAAGGAAGGAGAAATAGGAGGTGGGTATGTCAAAACACCATCTCTCTCCCTGATTTGATGTTGAATCCAAGACATTTTCAAGTGGGTGTGCTCAGAAAACCATCGTTTCTCTCTGACTTCTGACAAAGAACAGATCATTTGTATACACTCAAAAACCATGCCCTTCTTGCTCATAGATTAGACCCAACTCATTTTTATGATGAACAAACCAAACGCAAACACTTTTTAGTCTCTCATTGATACAAAACCGTAAAAGCATCTAGGGTATGGATGAAATCCTCACAACTTTCAGATTTTGATAAACAATACTATTATATATTGCTTTTTGATGAAAACCCAAATCACTTATTGAGCAATAATGACACAAGATGAGTCAGATGGCTTAGGAAAGTTAAGGTTTAGGGTTTACCTACCTTTGATACTGAAGAATCCACCATCAATGTTTTTAATAAAAGCTCCTGATTTTGACCCTCTTCTTGCAGCACCAAAACCCTAATAATATAAGAGAAGAGGAAAGTAAAATGGGGATCTCTATATATAGTACTTATGCCGAATTGTAGTATGTATGTATGTATAGTGTATGTGTATGTAAGAGAGAGAAGGGGGGAAGTGAAAATGTTGAAACTTTAAAGAGATTCTCTCTTCTCTGTTTTCTCTCTCTAGACTGGTAGAACTGTAGAAGCCAAAGATTGGGGCCTGACACCGGTCAGGGAGTTCCCCAAGTGCAAGGTAAAGGATGCCAAAAAAACAACTCGGAATTAGTCACGCGCCCAAGAGAAGCGCGTGGAAATCATGGTCAACCATTAGGGACAAAATGCCTTATCCCATAGATTGCCCAGAAGAAAGTCTAAGACTCCATGTGAGACCAAAACCTTTCCTACAGCCAATCTTTAAGACCAAACAAAAAGGAAAATATGATAAAACAAAAATGTCAATATCTCTCATCTATATTTTGAATATTTCATAATATATTTCTATATTATATATGAAAGAGTGACATGTCTTGAATTTGTCTTAAATATTTTCATATTCACTATTTTTTATTATTATTATTGACGGTGGTGAGGTTAGAGGAATAGGTGGTGAGGTTAGAAGAATTAGGAGCGACAAATTTTGACACGATCGCCAACACAACTCGAACATGACACGAATTAAATGGATTTGGGTTGACCTTAAACGGATTCAGGTCATAAACAGGTTGACACGATTAACCCGTTTAGTTAATCGTGTCGTATTTGAGTTGAGGGGTTCAATCCCTGTAACCCGTTTATGCCTATTTAACTATACGTGTTATAAACAAATTTCTATTTAAGTTCAAAAATAATTATCAAAACTTATATCTTATAAGTTATTCTTTTGTAGATTAGAGATTATTTAATAATTTGGTTGGATTGAAATTTATATTTTTTTTTAATATTTAATATTTGATCAAGTATTACTAATAATTTAAATAATAAAATATTTGATTTTATTAAATGGGTTACGTGTAACTAGTTTAATAAACAGGTCGGGTTAGTGTTGAGAGTTTTTGACACGATTATTAAACGGGTTGTGTTCGGGTTGAGCTGTTTAGTAGAATACTCTTACATTGACACGACATGATTACGACCTATAAACACAAATTGCCACCCCTAGAAGAACCTCGAAGAAATTCGAACTCTCCATTTTCACAATTTGAGATGAAAGTCTTTGTCCTATGCTTTTAAAGTTTCATATTAATGATTGATTTTTTTTTATTATTTATTATTTTTTTTGAAATACAAAAATTTTATTTGTTTGACCATTTTTCAAATCTTATTTTCCTAAAATAAGAGGATTTGTTTCTACAGAACAATCATTTATAGTAACTTTAAATATAAATTTTGTTTTCAAATTTCTTGAGAATTTAAATAAATTAAACCTAATAGGCCCTTCTTTTTCTTTTTCTTTTTCTTTTTCTTTCTAGTGTTATCTCATTCTTCTTTACAAAAGTCCTCCTAATGTTTTGGCGATAACATGGTGATTGAATGTGCCACTTTGGTGGCTCTCTAAACTGTAGCAACCAATTTAGCCTTGTCCTAAGTCGTATTATTTTGTCTTTCAAGTTCATAACATTGTGATTGAATGTGCCACTTTGGTGGCTCTCCAAACTGTAGCAACCAATTTAGCCTTGTCCCAAGTCGTATTATTTTGTCTTTCAAGTTCAAGTTCTCATAGGCAGGGAAAAAGTGACATTTTTAATCATATAAATAAAATTAATCACAACTCAAAAACAAAATATACAAATATATATACACCAAATTTATAATAACAAAAGATAATAAAATTTAAAAATAATTAAAGAAAAAGAACCACTGAGCTTGAATTAGAAAATTTAAATCCAATTCTTTTACAAATTTTTCAATAAAATAAAAATACATCCACAACAACTGTAAACTTGTAATGAGAATAAGAAAAGAAGACTTGTTGAAAAGAAGAAGATAAAACAAAAAACAAAAACAAAAATATATATATGGAAAGTTTTCGCCATTTTTCCAAACAAAATCATATATTCAATATTTTATTGTTGGTGTAACTTTGCCTAAAATATTTTTATTGCTGGTGTAAAAAAACGTGAATGAGAGAGAAAGAAAGTGGGAAACAAAATATTTATGATACAAATTTTTGGGACTAATATTAAATTTCTATATTGGTTAGGATTTATTGTAAACTGAATGGACGTAGAAAAAGGGAGGGAAAAAAAGGTTATATAATGATGTAAATCTTTGGAGGAGGGAGGAGAGAGAAAAAAGAAAAAGAAGAAAAAGTTATTTTAGAATATAAATATTTGAGGCCTAATATAAAATCAGAAATGAATGAGGAGCGAGAAAAAAGAGAAAAAATAAGTTATTTTAGAATATAAATATTTGATGTCTAATATAAAATTGAAACGAGTGGGGAGAGATAAAAAAAAAAAAAAAAAAAAAGTTATTTTAGGATATAAATGTTTGAGGCCTAATATAATTTTTTTTATATTTATTAGAGTTTAATTATAGTATAACGTAATATAAGGAAATTTTAAATTTTTTGGGCATTCCTCTTGGCCGGGGACTTAGGCTGCCTGAGTAGCCTAAGGCTGGTTCTGCTTACAGGGACACGTGTGTGTAAGAGTTTTTTGCCGGGGCCAAAGAAAAAAAAAAAAGTTATTTTATTTTTATTTGCTAAACTTGTATCCTCAATCAAGTTTGAATTGCATTATTTTAGTTGAACGCCACATCTCTTTAGTGGTTATTATGAGGTGCCTTTGAAGGATTAAAAACATGTATTCTGTTTGAGGCTAAAGGCAAATTAGGTGAGGATTTTGGGTGACAATAACATATTAATTGTATATAAGAAAAGTAATGACATGTCATTAGATATTTGAAAATTGGATCTACATTCCAACCACCACAACTACTCCTAGTGTGTGTCTCTTTTTTCTTTAATTATTTCAGCTTAAAAGCATAGCTGTGAACAGAGAGAATCATTCCCCATTAAGATGAGTGGTTTTTACCAGAGGTCATTATTAGGGTTAGTTGAGATGCTAACTCAAAGAAGAAAAAAGACGATACACAAGAGTTAAATTTCTCGATTTCACTTGATTAAAATTTAGATGGTTAGTGCAACTTAAAAGGCACCAAATGTGACGTCTCAAGGTGATCAAAGGTGTTAAGTGGAAGGTGGTAAAGATGTTAGTAGGTTTGGATCGTCCAACAGATAATAAAATAAAGCGAGCTAAGTGTCATGTCATCAATTTGAATTTGTAATGTGAAATCATTTCATTTCATTTGTTAGATACATTTCAGAATAAGCATTGGGTTCGGAAGAGTATCGCTAATAAGACAGAACCAACAAAATCAGTAACTTATTTTTCCATGAGGTGTAATTCTTATTTATTCTTTTTATTATTTGGAATTCAGGTCCTTTTAAGTAGCATAAATCAAATCTCAACAGTAGTTGAATTTATTTATTTTTAGCAGGTCGATTTTGCGGAAGACTTGATACACAAGTCCCTAACATTCGCAGATTGGAGTTTTTTATGACAGCAAAAAACAAGAATGAAAAACAACCTACTAGGTCTAGAGTTTCATAATTTTTTTTCTTGACTATTAGTATGGCCTCTTGTTGCAATGGGGGTCTGCATACCACCAAATGTGCGTTAGCGTTCATGATTTAGTGCATGACTTCTTTTTTCCTCACTATTGGTGGATTATTTGGTGCACGAGTTTAGTGGCACTCTTTTTATATCCACATCTCATCTCCTCGTGCCATCATGGGCCTCTCCCTCTTGATAAGACCAACAAAATTCAACGGGTCCATTCAGTATTGTTTGGGATTTGAGATCATGATTAGACCAAGCCTGTGACGGTTATGGTAAGAGTTAGGCTTGATAGTTTACATTTCTCAAGAGGAGCATATGAAAAGCAGATAATATCTACACAAGATCTGGATCGTAATAGTCGAAAATGAAAAACAAGCGTATATAAGCTCGGGTCAGGTCAAGGAGGACGGTGAGTCCTCCTAAGAGGGGGTGATGGTAACGTACATTGACTAGGGAGCAGAAGTTATATTCGACTTCTTCACCTTGCATTAAGCACTCGTGAGTCAACATAATCCATAACATCATTAAGCAAAATGCATGAAGAATACCTTAATCACCGCATTGCATAAACCTGGATATAGTCCCTAACATCATTTCTATTCATTTAATTCAATATAAATTTTTCATGTATCCAGTATGTAGATACCCCTTCCATAATTGTACAATTAATGAAGCACAAGAATGAAGATAATATTAATCTGACCATGTTTAAGCCCCAATTTCTTTGGCTTCCTTACGCGTCTGCATGTCCAGCAACATCATCATCACTTGACACACTTCCATCACTAATGCCATCATCACTGATCTCCTCCTCGCTATCTTCTGTCAGCGCACCAGTAATATTCTCCTTCTTCGCGTATTGCTCACAGTACTCTGTTATCATGTGTGGGGATTCAGAAATGCATTTGTCACTATTAAAAGCTTACTGCTTCTACTTCAGGCTAGAAGCCTAACAGGAATCCATTCTCTGAAGGCTCCATGTGTTAATATAAAAAGAAAAAAATAATCAAATTAAAGCACCACAAAGGGAAAAATATATATTATGAAGATGTTGACAAACACCAAATTGGTTATGTGTGGCTCTTTTCCAATGTATGTTTCAATTACATAGCAATATCATAAGATAAGGCCACAAAATATAAGCCGCAGAAGATTTGCCAAAGAATATAATATGAGCTGCAAAATGCTGAATTCAAGGCCGTAAATTAGGGGAGAAAAGAAATGACCCACTCACTTTTTAAATGATACTACACGAAGAGTCTTAAAACTAAAATTAGGAACTAAAATTTTAGTGTTGAATTAGTAGTACAGAAAATTTTAAGCAACTGAAGTTTTAAAACTAAAAAAAGTAAATTTAAATATTAGATTAAATTCTGAATTTGCATTCGCATTTCACTCACTGCACAGTATTAGTTAAAAGCATGTCTCTTTAATTTTAAAGAAAGATTTACCTCTCACTTTCTGTTCATATTGCTTCTGATCCATTAGCATCAGTGATGCCGCTTCACTATTTAATGGGTCTGAAGGATTTGGGTAAAGCAAAAGCTGTGGAAGAAAAACCTCAAACACATTGAGAAGATCTGCAACTCAGAATAGCCATGGTAAGAAATTCATCCACCCCAGTGAAGACCAAATATACGAAAAACAGACGCATACACTTTAAACTAGTCAATGAACCCATATCTTGTAGGCATTGTTTGTAAGAGACAAGGACGCAACAATAGCTGGGTCCAATACAACGTAATGTCGTAATCTGTTAAGGAACAGTGTGATCAAAACTCATCTAATATTATCCTTGTTTCCCTCTTCTTTAAAAAAGAGCTGGTCTATGATTTGAAACCCTTGAATCTCCTAATGTTGGACCTTCTTATGATGAGTTTTTATGCTAGAAACTGTGGTGTAATTGTTCCCATTGTACACTTGAAAACCTATTCCTTGGGTGTGAAGACCCAATGCAAGTTGGTCCATACGACTGTAAGAATATCATGCATAAGCATGTTTATCTGTAACCCCCAGACCGTTTTTCCCTCCTAATAGACTAGAGTCAAGTTGCCAACTGGTGAAGAACTCTTGGAAAATTTTCTTGCACAAATCACTTTGTGTTTTCTTTTTGGACGGGTGAGGAGTGGGGAGTGGGGAGTGGGAAGTTTCTCCTTGCACACATAAAAATATATTACAATAACTTGGCATATGGTCTTTTAAAAAGTTTACCAAACATTGGAGTCCATGATTGATTAATAACATCCAAGCATACAGAGCCAGACCTGCGGTGGACCAACAAAAATATCAAGTGAGCATATAGCAACTTTATTAACAAAAATACTTCAGCAGACTATAGATATGTGCTCGGCTCTCCAATTTTAAAGATACATCAGCAAAGCAATATAACAAAATGAAAGAAAAAGGTATCAGGTTTGGTGTTTGTATAGGAACCTGATCTCCCTACAACCCAAATTCCAGAATACGATAACTTAAGAGCCTAGCTGGTAAGATGCCTCCCGTTGGCTCTTGGAGCGCATGGGTTCGAGTCTTGGCACCAACTAACCCCTAACATTTACCCTTCAAAAAAAATATATATATATATATATATATTATGATGTATTTGACTATTTATTACTTAAGGATTTACTTGATACATTTAAATTTAACAGCATGTTATGGAGAAAAAGGTCCTCTTATCCTTCTCTCTAAATTAAGGTATGAAGGTTTCTCCACTATCAAATTTAAGGTTTTCCTTCATCCTCTTCCATCATCACACTAAGGGCATTGGTACTTGATTTGGGTATGTGTGTCAAACACGTTTCACATATGCGTATTCATGTATTGTCGGGTTGACAAGGGTACCTTGGTGTAAACAGAAGAATCCATGTAAAACAGCCACATATTCTCTTCTTCTCATGAAAGAACACTTAAAAGGTTTGTCAACCACAACTTAATTTCTAATAACAAGAAACATAATGTTTTGTTATCAATTGTTTCACATTTCATTAATCAACATTACACAAGAGCAATAATTTCTGGTGTAATGCACCAGCTGAAATTAACATCTATATGAATGTGCAAGTAGGCTCACAGTTCATCGACATTTGGGTGGAATATTTTATTCAGAAATCCAATGGATGGAGACTTGTAAGGGTAAGCGTCAAGCAGCTCCACACGGATTTTCCAGACACCACCTTCATACAGGCCTGCAACAGCAAAATGCATCAATAAGACATAACTAGAGATAAAAGCCACAAATGTAAGTACCTTCACAACATAAAAAGGTTTAAACATAAGACAATAGGCATGCATATCTTAGGTGCAAAAGGGAAATTTAGAAAAGGAAATTGACTACATTATCGTGACAAGACAAATTGCTGACTAACGTGAGTGTATTAAACCTAGACAAAAACTAACACAAACCTCCAACTGAAACAGAGGAGAGGCAAAGGTTAACCAGATCTCTCCAGAAGCTTGAGCAAAAAATAATTTCCCTCATGTAGAAAAATAATATTTCATGAAGTAATGGCAACTTGCACCAGTCATCTGGTCATGTAATAAATTTAAAAAGAATATAGGTATCAATAAGTAGAAAATTAAGAATGGAATGCCCAAACATGACTCGTTAAATATCGTCTCAGTTATTATGTTAATCAGGTTATGATTCTACAAATAAGTTTCTATGTGAAGGGATGGACCTATAGTGTAGTCAGCTGAATTATTATTTTATTTTATTTTATAGTATTAATAGTAGTAAATTTCCTTATTTTGAGTTACGTACCTATTAAATTTTCATATTGCACCAACAGGCCTGTGGCCTAGCAGTACAAGGCTCCTACTTCCCAAAGGGAGGTCAGGGGTTTGAACCTCACTGGAGGCAGTGTGTGTGAGTCCCAACTAGGAAAAAAAAAAAAAAAAATTCATACTAACCCCCCTGAAATTACAAAAAAAATTCTACAAAAAAATCCTACTATTGATAGAGGAATCCCTTGAGTTGGGAAGACAGGGATTATTTCACTACCCATAAATCAGTGTTAGTTTAAGCTGTCTTATATTCTTGCAAAACGTATATAGTAGAGAGATCTCTTTTCACCTCTAGGCATGCGTAAAATTTTGCAAAATATCAAGTTCTTGTGTGTATGTCGTACTCTGTGTTAATTAATTATATTATTAGATCTCATGGTGGGTGCAATTCTAGCAAGTACAACATGTGGAATCAGAACTAGGTACACATCCAACGATGATCAATAAACCCAGATTTCTCAAAAAGCCTATTATTAGGGTCTACAAAGTGATCTTAGACAAACTTAATATTGAAAATTAAAAAATAAACAAAAAAGGAACAAAATAAAGCAAGGAAAATTAGAACCAGAAAACAAGAAGAAAATCATTCCAAGATGATTTGCACTGAATAAAGTATCCAACAGACATCCAATGAATTTTACATCTATATTGTGGAAGAGAATAGCAGCATTGGGAAAGCAAAAGACAGACTGCTTCTACATAAGCTCGTCCAGAGTTTTTCTCTATATATTCCATCCAAAAGATTTAAAAATCAGATAAAAATATTAACTAATTAATTACGGAATGGCAATGGTAGATTTTGTTTGACAATTAATTTCATTTTCACAGCCAAAAATAGTATTCTGCAATCAAATACCAGTTTTATGCCCTCGCAGGTTATTGTGGAACATGGATGAACACATTATTCATCTATCCCTTCTATGAAATAAAAGTGGTAGCAATTGAAAAATTATGTTATATACAAAAAGAGGACCTGATGTCTAGAATCAACCAGGAAACACGGATCTTGCTGTTAGCTTTAACAAGATAAAGGATAAAAATGGGGCCCTTAAAGTGTCTTCAAAAGCTACGAAACATACCTTAAAATGTAAATCTGAAATCGTAGAAAGCCAACAGTCTATAGTCCTAGCCACAAACACCCAAAGCTATGATTTCGCTTGTATCATGCTGAGGATGTACATAAATTCGCTCCAGTGGCAATGGACAAAGTTAACAATCAGCAAAGAACATATTTTAAGTTGAATGTATAGCTTGAATCAGACAGCATAAACTTTGCACTAAAAGAATAACAACCACACTCTTCAACAGAATGCATCACTATTCAAGTTTCAGATAAAAAAAATAAAAAAAATAAAAAAAAAAGGAAGAACAATGAGATAGATAGAGAGAGAAGCATCCATTGTAACAATCGCCAACGCACTATTTTCAATGGTAGTAGCATGCATAGGGCAGAAATATTACTTTCTTTTGGACCATGGAATTCCACAATAAATTCACTAATTCCATCATTTATTGGCTCCACAATGTAGTCACTCATCATCCTACAATGAGAAGACAATAGGTAAATAATAATATTAAGATCCCTGACTACAAAATGTAATTCCAATATGAGAAATCGCACAATAAAAATTCATTAAGAAAGGTCCCTGACTACAAAATGTAATGCAAACTGAAAAACCAAAGAGTTTGTGAACCCAAAATATTTATGGTAGCAATAACTGTAGAATTTTAGACAAATGAAACAGAAAGAGACAGCATAGAAGTTCATGTCAGTAAAATATAATCAGAACGCAATAAGTAAAAAAATAATAATTAAGAATCACTTTTAAAATCCTTACAATTTCATGACGTCTATATCTCTCCTCTTGCTTGGAGAAGACATTTTCTAATTTATAAAGAATACCTAGTCACCAACCTGCCAAATAACAAAAGAGGATATGCCAACCACTTTAAGTGCTGCTGCATTTTCTTAAATTCATAAAAAGTTCATATCAAACATAAGAGCAAAAATTAAATCACAGCATGTAAACAAAAAGTATAGAAGGTGTCATGCAATAACTTGACAGGAAAAAAAACATTATAAGTATCTCAAATCCGAAATTTTCAACTCCAACAGACTAAGGGAATGTGCGTGCATATTTGGAAAGAAAGCGTCAGACCAAGAAGTGGTTAATGGCCCGTTACAAGAAAGTCAATTCCTTAGAGCTTATTAGTATGATGTTCACCTAAAATCTTGATTCATAATAATCCATCACCAATATCATCTTTTTGTAAAATTAACCGACTGAAATATCCTAGATAGCTTCTCAATTCAACTCAATAAAGTCTTTTCCCAACTGAGAGCAGTTATCATGTATTTACATTCCCAGCAAATAACATGTTGTGATATCTTTCTTTACTTTATCAAAAAAAAAAAAGAAATAGTAATAATTTTGGCCATCCCCTTCCCTAACATTATCCTCTCAAATCATGTCACTCTTCCTCACTAGTGCAATTATTGATATTCGCTGCACATAACCAAACCATTTTAATTAATCAATTTCATCTCATTTCATTTCCAATTAGTACTTCAACCATTTGTTCATCACAATTTTATCCTTTTTTAACATAAATTCATTGACAAAATTTAATAACTAAAATGAGAGAGAGAGAGAGAGCACCAGCAAATATTATCTTGCAAGTTGCAACAACACCAGCAATGGAAACACAGGATTCATGTAGCCGACCCCAAGAAGATGGAAAAAAGGCTTGATGAATTTTTTTCCTTCTGTGGGGATAAAAGCACAATGCCCAAATGGGTATATTTAAAAGATATGTTGTGGGAAAACTTTTCCTTCAGTGGGGATAGATAAAATCCCAAATCCCACTATCTTGGGTCATTTTGACAAGATGGAAAATCGTCATAATGAAATCCAGGAATTTGCGTATCTAAAAGGACAAAGATTGTAACTAAAGCATTACTTCTTATTAAATTTTTATATTTTTTTTGAACCTATTGGATTGTCGACTTCCATAGAAGCTCTTATTTTAACTAATCTTCAAAATTTTGCACTGTATTATTTCCTCTTTCCCTATCAATTGACTTTGTGTGTCATTGGTCTGTGCAATAAATTTATGTTCAATTCATTAACCTTTATACATATCATTCATCAAAAGAATGAACGCAATGTTAGAAGAATCAGGCACTCGGAAGATCACCAAATTAATTAGAAAGAGAAAGTGAAAGCATTCAAATTATCTAACAACCAAACCAGTATGTGAAGCAGAAATTAAAAAAGGAACTGCACTGACAACAGTAACCAAAGACATATGAGAAATTTGAAGCAAGGAAATCATTAATAATATTAAAATAAATGTAAACAAACACCTAATAAACTAGCATATGTGGACAATCATATGTTTTGCTGGAAAATCAAAATAAATTAAAGAAAGCATTATAAATTAAAGATTTAATTAACTAAAAAATAAATATGAACTAACCCAAGATCCGTTGGATGATCGGTGAAAGAATAAATACAGTTTTTTTTGTATGATGTGATCGGAGAATAAAGAAGAAGATTGAAACAGACGGTGGGCAGAGATGTTGGCGAAAATATTTTATACGGGGTAATAGTGGACAAGTTTCCAGAGGCACGTGCAAAGTCTGTGGGTGACACGTGGCTTGTAAAGTTACGGAGTATTTTGTTTTTATTATTGAGAAATTATTCGTTGTAAAATAGTAATTGTAGTGAGTTACACTATTTGGACAACTATTTTGACATTTGCGCTTTCTAAATCAAAACACTGATCTTGGATCATAATTTCTCTATCAAAGGACCTACGTATCTGTGCTGTCATGTTCAAAGGGTAATTTGGATTCGTTATGCTAAAGTTTTAAATCCCATCCATCAATTTATTAATTTGATTACTAGAACAAAAATAAATAAATATATATATATATATATATTTTCGTTCACCTTCAATTATGGAGGAATAATAGAAGTTTACCGTATTAAATATTTGGGTAAAGTGTATTAAAACTCTTTGAACTTTCTCTTCTTTTTCATAAAACCCCCCTAAATTATGACAAAGACACTTAACCCCCTAATTATTTAATTTGTTGCAAATGTTAACTCACCGTTATATATTTAACAGAAGTGATAGCACTTATGTCACGTGAAGGGTCAATTTTTTTTGAAAATGACAAAATTAGCCCTCATGACACTACTAAGAGATAAAAGCCCTCTGCAATGAGAGATTCTCCGACAAGCCGAGCTGATCTCCAGTGGGGAAGACGTGTTGGATCAC
>JAOTQH010000046.1:1060305-1076715 GCA_025631255.1 Cornus kousa
ATCTGTCTCCTTGCAATTCTTGGGTACTGATTTTTTTTACCTATTTTCTACAACCATTTTGCTTCATTTTGATCCAAAAAAACTTACAATTATTTAGATCCAATTAATATATATATATATATATATATATATATGTGGGCATACCAGTTTTTCAGCTCAGATGCTTGGATTTAAAGGAATTGAGTACAGTTCTCCAAGTCTCGGCTCTGCCATCAGCAACCTCACACCAGCTTTTACTTTCGCACTTGCCATTATTACCAGGTTCATCACTTCATTTACCTAATTCGTACCTTAAATTTAGAATTAAAAATAAATTAAATTTTACTTAAATTTTTTCCTAAATTATTCCCAGTCACGTGATATGGTATCATGTTGTTTGTTGAAACCGATGCACATTAATAAACTGGGACCACGTGACGCATCATGCGAAATTCGGGCTATCTTTTTTGCGTTGTATTATTGTACTCGTTCAATTGTTTGTTTGTACAACTTGTGTCCCACAAGCATAAACTGCCAATAAGTTATTCTTTGTTGATTTTTTTATTTTCATTCTTTTAACCGATTGTTTGTTGGTGAACTTGGTGATCTACTACTAATAAGTTTGTTTCTGCCGAGAAACAACATATTAATAGGTGCATTGGTCGGTGGGTTTTCTTTTGTTTTTTTTCTGTTCATATGTATATATATATACAGAGAGAGACAGAGAGAGAGAGTATAGACACACTCAAATGCTACAATAAACAATGTGCGAAAATTTTATTTATTTATTATTATTTTTGTCTGTTTCTTCATACTGTAACTTTGAAGACACGACTGAAACGCAAATAGCCTAGTTCACTCAAATTTCTCTACTCTTCTAAAATTGTAAATCAAAATAAATTAATTATGTTTTTTCTTCTAAATATATCTACATATGAACAGAAATAATAATACTAGAGATCACTATTCTGAATTTCTAACTCATACAACTTTCTAATTAAGAAACATTAACCTTTAAAACATAAATTAAAATAAAAAAAAGAGCTAGAGAATTCCCACAAGCCTAGAAGCGAGAGAGGGGGCTTGTTTAAGAAACGTTCTCTCTGTGATTACATTCAAAAAAGTGAGAGAAATAGAATTGCAATTCCTAATATTTCCATGAAGATTTAGTGCCTCAACAGACACCAGCTCATTTTTAGGTTTTATTCTTCTGAAGAATTCTTTTATGAAATGTGAGTAAAAAAGAAAACTAGTTTATTTTAATCGATGGAGATGTATGCACTTTTTTTGTTTCTTTTTTAACTCCTAACTCCTTTTTGAGAAATAAGAGGCTAATACCTCTAGGGCACTGCCCCGTTGGTTAATTGATGTATGCACTTTCTAACTTGGCTTTTATCATCATTCATTTATTGTTCATTAGGATGGAAAAGGTGACATTGAGAAGTGCAAGCAGTCAGGCTAAAATTTTAGGCACCATGGTCTCAATATCAGGTGCACTTGTAGTGGTTCTATATAGGGGTCCAGCAGTTTTAAGGACACCATCACAATCCCTTTCGCTCAATCAGCCTCTGACTTCACCACAATCCAATTGGGCTCTTGGTGGTCTTCTTCTTACTGCTGACTATCTAATCATCTCTGTATGGTATATTTTTCAGGTACAATAAATTTCTCTCTGCTCTTTTTAAATCCTATGTTGTTCTCGGAAGAACTTCATAAATGTTAATCATATTTCAAGAATGGTGCAAAATCCTAGAGTTGAATCCGTAACATCTTTTACAGGCGCAACTTGTCAGAAGGTACCCAGCAGAGCTACTTGTAGTGTGTCTATACAGCTTAGCTGTGACCATCATATCTGCACCAGTATGTCTGCTCACAGAACCGGACTTGAACGCATGGAAATTAAGAGCTGATCTAACGTTGGTCGCCATTCTATATTCAGTAAGAGCCTAATGAACTGACAACTCGGAACATTATTTCTAAACAGTAAATCCTAATTGCGGCCTCCATTTTTTTTTTGTTAATTTAGGGAGTGATTGGATCATCCCTTGGTACTGTCGTTCATACATGGGGTCTGCACCTGAAAGGGCCTGTGTATGTAGCATTGTTTAGGCCATTGTCGATTGGCATTGCTACTATCATGGGTGTCATTTTCCTTGGCGATACCCTCTATCTTGGAAGGTGAAAATCCAACTCTCATGTACTCATTTTTTAACCATTAGAGTTTAATTGATTTAACTCTATAATTCTCTATATAATCTGTTTTGTTTCATTGACTAATTGCAGTGTTTTTGGAGCAATAGTAATATCAGTTGGGTTTTATGTTGTAATGTGGGGTAAGGCAAAAGAAGAGATGGGTAAGGATGTTGCAGTTAGTGATTTGGAGTCGCCAAATGCTCCCCTGTTGCTAAGCTTTTCAAGTTAAAGAAGGTAGAAGAAGCACAAAACAGCGCATAATTGCCAAATTTTAGAGTGGCAGCTATGAAGGCATTAATTATTTATGTGATGTTGCAATGAAATAACTGCACATTTTCTCCGTGCACAAATGTTAAACCAATGGTAAGATCACAAATTATACTTGTTGAAGGAAGAATATAAAAAGGGCAAAAAGAGCGAATCAATAAAGAAACAAAAAACAAAGATGCAGCCACAACAAAAATAAATAAATAAATATATATATATGTCTCTCTCTCTCTAATAAGCAACAAGAAACAAATTATCGGAAAGACCTGCAAACCTTATACAGCTTCCATCACAATCACCTTCAGAACCTCACTATCTCTGGAGACTTCACACTAAACAACAAGGTACATGAGCAACATAATCATTTGTGTCAACTGTCAACAAATACAGGCACAAATACAACCATAACAGCTCACCAAATCATCACTGAATATGGGTATATAAAACATATTTGCAGTAATATTCCACAAATAATAATAATAATACTAATAACAAACACTGTTATAGTTGGCCAATGCTTGGAACAATTTATGCATATACTTGTGCTTGTGTCACTAAAATAGCAAAAAATAACTATTATTCTCTACAAAAATTCTTATAACCGTTCTCGGAGAACAGCTTTGACCAAACAAAATTTTGAATTGTTACATGTCTTTCTGTTCTTTAGGATTAAAAAAAAATTGAATTGTTTACATGTTCTCTTGATGCACCATACATGCACAGACCTGTGATATGTTCAGTGGGGGCAATTGCCCCTACCGAATTTTGTTTTTTTTTATTATTATATACTATGTAATTCTAATATTGCCCCCACATAAAAATAAATAAATAAAAACTCACTTGTGGCCCTTGCACATAATTTCTGGGTCCATATTCTAAAACAAGTCAGTCAATGCCGTCTTGGCATATAACATAAATCATTGAGATTTAGTATTTATTTGTATTTGGTAGGAATCATCTCATACCTTCCCCTCAATTTAATGGCCACCACTTCACCTTGGCGCACCTCAATGAAAGGAATAATACAAAATATAAAAAAAATTATAGGAAGGGAAAGAAGTAGACAATGCTTCTATAGGAGTGAAGATGCAATTATCTTCCCCTTCTGTAGCTTAAATCAACCGACAGAAATTGACCCTAGTTTTGCCAAGACAATCACAACAAATCAAGGCAATTTCAATGGCATACAAAAAGCATCCAACAAAATTCAAAACTGAAAAACTGTAGTTACAATGTACACAATTATCCAAGACGGACTTGAACCACCAACCTCTCAAAACTCTTCTAAGCGTTCTTATAATTTTGAGCATATGAATCCACCAAAGGCATAGCAACAAATTGCAATTTTGCAACAGTATCCAATCCTTTTTGAAATTAGTAATTTCAATCAAGAGAGTTTATTCACATATAAACTCATAAATGACTAGAGAATATATGGATATAAAAAATTATGATCAAATCAACTTATATAGGACTACCCAAACGTCCAAAATCATTCTGAGTTGTATAGTTTCTGACAGAAGACATCATAAAACACTTGCAATATCATAACCCAAAATTTCTAATCCAATTGTCATCTATTTTCTATTCTATCAACCCTCAGTAGTTCCTAAGTATTCCATGTAATTTAAAATAGATTTTCTCCAGCCCATTGTCCCAACTAAATAAAATATATGATTTAACGTATTTGAAAAAAAAAAGATTCAGCAGCAGAAAAAAATAACTCAGATTAAAGCTTTTCAGCATTGTAGAATTGATACCGCTTACCGAGGGTCCCTATCTTGGTCCATGGTGAGCAACTTCGGGTCCGTCCATAGCACTTCCATCCATCCCTCTAACGATCAGCATCAGAATCGGCCTGTCGTTCAGTTCAGTCCACATTCTGTCTTATTCATTGTCTTTCTACCTTCCAGGTCTAGATACACATCCCATGTCCATAAATCAGGCAATCGGTAACAATAAGATAATGAGGGGGCTGTTGCACGCTTCAAACCGCATTAAGGAACATGAAGTTCACTTTCTTTATCGGTATTTCGTTTTTGGGACCTCTCTCAATCACTGAAATCGATGCAAGGGGCAAGACAAATACTTCTAGGAAATAACTTCTAACATATCTAATTGCTCCTGATTTTCTTTTCTTTCCTTTTCTCTCTCTTTTTTTAGATATCCATTGGACTTCTCTTAGTTACATCATCATTAGCAAATGCCTCGTCTGGTTTTATAGTGGCATTGTCAACACTATACGAAGAGTAATGATATTCAGGCCGATAAATATTGCAGAATTCCTTAACCGAATCCCCTTGATTTGTCATTTATACAAGAGATAAGCAAGTGGGGTCCCACTTCCTTATATTTTGCATACATGACCGATTAAAAGCATTCGATCAAAGAATCCTGCCACACTCCTCGGCTTTAAAATCGATCAAAGAATCCTGCCAAACTCCTCACTTTAAAATCATTTTCCTATACGAAATACCAATTTCAAGCATCATCTGTCATTAGAATAAGAGGACCTTAAAGGACAATAAAGACAACTAAGAACATTAGGGTCGCCTTACAGGTTAGCAGTCAAGACCACAAAACGTGAGACTCTTGACGAGAAAGTAGCTCCAGTTGTAGAAAGCCTGCCTTTTTTTTATTAAGAGACCTGTTTCCCTCATCCACTCATCTATTGAGAATTAGCCCCTTCCATTATGGAACTTAGAGAGGCACTGCGAACCTTCGAGTTCTGAAAACTTAATTAAAGAATCCTATACTAGAAAAAACAAAATAAAGTCAATACTTACTTTTGGACAGCTAGACATGATCAATTAATAAGATATCTGGTGGAGGAAGAAAGCATATTCACAGAAAAAAATAATAATGAGTAGATATGCTACATAAAGGACGTTAAAAGTAAGTGAAAACTAAACTTGCTCTGAATAAAGAAAGTGCATTCTTGACCAAAAGGATAGGATGTGCTGCTCTTAAACCCCCAGTAACTTGCCCAATTCATCATTACCATCCATAAATGACTTTATTTTAAACAATTATAACTATGGTAAAGAAGCATAATAGAAGTACTGAAGGGAAAAACATCCTGAATTGAGTAAAACATTTAAGATGGCCAGCAAAAGATGGCTAGAGAGAAGAGTGATCAGCTGTTACCTGTTCCAACAGAAAACGAAATCTGATGCCAATAGGATTCAAACAATTGGTTAAATCATTCTTGACCTCCTCCACTTATTATTGGTGCTGGGTCGTCGTCATCCCTGCTGCAGGTGCTAGAGAGAAAGATAAGATATTTCATTTGGGGATCAACTGATGATAGCAGGAAACTTCACCATTTGAATTGGGATATCTTGACCTCTCCTAAATTAGGTGGTGGCTTTGGCATCAGGAATGTATCTGATATAAACCATGTTTCCTCCTGTAAGTTAACTTGGGATTTCATTAGATCCAAAGACTGCTTGTGGGTGGCTTGGTTTAACTATTAAGTGCAACACTAACGCCTCTTACTGGAATTCTGCGCACAGGGTTTCAAGCTCGCGTTTGGAAGAAAATGGTGGTTGCTTCAGCAAATTAGCAACAGAGTTGGTTCTAGAACCACCATCAGTCTATTTGATGTTCCTTGGTTCCAGAAGCCATCTCTAATTCAGTAATTTTCTTATAAAATTTGCAGAGAATTGAAATTGAGCTGGACTGCTAAACTTGATTCTTTAATTGTTTATGGTAGATGTGTGATCCCTAGTCCCAATTTGTTGCGGTCCTGATAAGGATCCCTTTGGGATTCAACTGAGTTATCTTTTAAGAAAGCTTTGGAACTGTGGCATGGCTATGGTAACAAAGTGAATTGGTTTAAATTATGCTGGAATGGATTTAGGCCTAGAGTTGCTCTCACTTCTTGTTTGTCACAAATAACCTATTAAGGTTAATCTCAGAAGAAGAGGCATTTGTATGGCTCCTGTGTGTAGTCTACATTATGCTGCAGCTACAAGAGATCACTTGTCACCTGTAACTTTATTGCAAATATTTGGTTCTGGTTCATTGCCTTTTTTAATTAGAACTTGCAGCTGAATGACAGATTTCTTCATTTAGCTGAGAGGTTCCTCACCTTTCAAGGCTATATAACATGGCTCAAAAGATTGTGAAGAGACTTTCTCCACTGCAAAGTGGCATATCTGGTGTGAAAGAAACAACATTCTGCATGATGGAAGATCTACAAGTGCTGATGAAGTTGCTAAACAGGGAGGTTCTTGATGTTTCTGGCATCCAACTCCAAGATCTAGCTTTATTTTTCTAGTTGCACATCGTGATGTTGCAACGAAAATTGCCACTAGGATGCATCCAACTTATCCTTGCAGGATCTTAAATATGCTTTTGCTGCACATAGTTCCAAGAATGAAAATCAATGCAACCGTGAAAGACTCCAACACAAAGAGGGTGAAACATGAAAACAGATAAAGATCCATCTCACCGTGCATTTTCTCCAAGCACAAATGTTAAACAATGGTTATAACTCAAATTATACTTGTTGAAGGAAGAATATAAATACTAACAAGGGAATGAGGAATAAAAGGGGCAACAAGAAGGTTAGAGTCAATAATGAAACAAAAAGCTGAGATACTTCACAAGCTCAAGTGACACTTCAGCAAGTGTCACTCTCTCTGTATACTATGACTATTTAAACTATTAAATTTCTCAACTGGAGCCATCACTTGATGTGTGGGATTGAAAATACAGTTTTTTGTATGTCAACCCTCCTTCCGAGAGCCATCACCTGGTGTGCGGATGAACAAAACTTTGAACGTGTTCGCTGCTACTTCAATACCAGGTGAAGGAAGAAATGAAAGAGAAGAAAATTAATGAATAAGTAAAATCTCCAATTCCAAACTTTCTGTTTTTCGATAATAAGTAAAATCTCCAACTCCAAACGTTGTGTTTTCACAAGTAAAAGTGAAGAAACAAATAAAATTCCACGTGTAAATAATGTGTCAATCTAGGTGTAAGCCACTAATGGATTCGTATGGAGCACTTGTGAAGACCTCACTATAGATAAGAAAGTTGGTTCAATGTGATTGAAGAGGTCCTGATCTCCAGTCGATATATATTATAGTTTGAATCATCAGAAGCTCATACAACAAAAAATTAAATAACTAACAAGCAACTAGAATCAAACTATGGCAAATACCTGCAATCTTATACCAACGATCACAACCACCTTCGGAAGCTCAAGAGACACTCTGAAATACTATGACTATTCTGATCATTGAAAGTTAGGTTGAGATACTCAGTACATGGATGAAATTCACACACTGTTTCTATAGCGCGCCTTCAGTCTAAACAATAACATACATAAGCAACATAATCATTTGTATCCACAAATACGATACAACCAGCACTACTCACCAGATCATCACTGGATATAATATGATATATAATAACGAAAGGGTATATAAAACATAAGTGCAGTGATACTCTACCAAAAGAATAACATCGGGACAACTAATATACAAACAAATGGATAAACGGGATATAGGTGCAGAACAAAAGATACCGTGCACCATTGGATGGTGTTAATCAACAGCTGACAGTATCCACATGTCGTGTTATGAAGCATTTTGCCTAAGATGTACATAAGATGTGGAAGTATCATACTTATTTTATGTAGTAGTTTCTTGATTTCATAGAAATATAATTGCTAAACTTGAATATGAGGTTGGTAAACAAGAGGGTCATTTCAAAATTGAACTTCGCCTACCTCATTTTATAGTTGAGCCTGGTTGACCAAATCCAGACAGCATCTTGAGAAAAATTTAGCTGAATTACGAAATAATTGGGATTCCATTCCACCAGACTTTACAAGCAACCTCCACAACTCATGGCTTTCCAGATGTTGACAGAATCCTTAATGCAAAAGTAAAATTTTATCTTTTAAAATCAATTCAATGCAAAATTATATCAAAAATTAGAGTAGACGTACCAAAAAAATTGCCAATCATAATCCACCATCTTATACAACTATTTACACTACTAATCACAGTGAAAATGAATTGAGACTGATAAATGGTAAATTGTACCTGTCCATACTCCAAAAGCATCTAAGTGGAGCATCCAAATCGCCTAGGTGAAAACCACAGACGGACACCAAATAACTCTCACCCAACATAAGTAAAAGCATTGAAAAATTCCAAAACCTGATACAACACCAAGTGTCTTTCACAGCAAACTGCAATGTACATTGAAAAAACCAAGAAGATGCCATCCCTGCCAGCAGATACACTTGGGTACATTGAATTAGAAGACACAAACTGAAATGATTGTTACTTTTAAACAAATACATTAATTCAAACGATGAAAGAAAATGTGGCAGAAATATGTCAGTCAACAAAGTACCCATTGAAGATCTACAGTGCCAAAATGGAAATTAATGAAGTCTCCATTTCATTTATGAGTATGGCTTGAAAAGATAACACGATATTGAAACACCAGATTGTGGTCGAACAACATAAATAAGAGTACACCCTTTTAACCAAAGAGGAGCAGTAGCACAAAAGAAATAATTAAAATCCTACTTTGTTCAAATGATCAATTACCTCAAGTCTATGATGAAGGCATTCAACACGGCAGGACATCACCCTGAGCACTGCAGACCCATGATTTAAATCAAGATCCCGACACTAATGATCCAATGAACGAGTAAATAAGGTAAGCAGTAGCAGCCTAAGATAGATGTTTTTTCACCCCATAAACGAGCCAAAATGTGTATTTCAGCATGAATAAACACAACCAATAAAAAATGTTAATATGAGCAAAGCATCCTGCATCTATTGCGGCTAATTAAATAGATTACTTAGTTTCAACACAAGCATCTGGCATCCACTCTTTTTTAGCTTACTCATAATAATCCCGTTACCTCTTCGTAAAGGATTCAGCCACAGTGCCTCCAACACATTCCTTATGGCCAACTGTTAAGGAACATCACAAATCATTTAAGTTTAAACTTCGGAAGCAAATTCAATTCCAAGAGCTCGGATTGAATCGGTGTTGATCAATAATCAATCCATTTCAATCTTTCCATATCTAGTCCTAAAGATAAAAACTAAAGCTTCATCAAATCACTTTCAATTATCTATTAAAATCAACTCAATGAAGAATTATAGAAAAGATTACATCAGACATACCAAAAAATGCCAATCAAAACCTGCCACCATATACAACAATTTGCATTATTAGTCACTGTGAAAATGGATAAAAAAGACTAGTAAATGGAAAAGAAATGAGTTAAATATAGAGGATTTATGAACTTCTACCAAAAGAAGGCACAGAGAACCCTCAAGACCATCATCTGAATCGAACCCTCAAGACTTCATCCTAATCAAACCCCAAAGACCATCAACTGAATTGAACCCTCCAGGGCCTCAAATGAAGACCATCATCCGAATCAAGCCCTCTAGTTTATCATCCATAAATTCTTGTTGATTCTAAGTATGGACCACATTTGAAAATCATAATTCATTTGCAACTTAAATTTCAGAGCACTGGTAAATTTTGAAACTGTAAAGTTCTTCATAGAACCACCACCAAGGGAAAAATTCCATTAAAGGTCATCCAACATAGAATGGTACACCGAAGGGGAAAAAAAAAAAAGTAGACACCGCATTCACTTCTAAAGAAAAAAGCAGTTTCACTCATTGTTTCTATTATCAATAGATTCGGGTCGATTCATTCCACCAGCTGTTCAAATAGTTAGATCTGAACGTTTTTACAATCTTCGAGCTTCCTAATCTTTATATTAGAATAGTCTTCAACATGAAGAGAATATGTTTACATAAGGTGCAATGTACAATACATAAAATGCAAAACGACAATAAATCTCAATAATCAATCAATTTCAGTCCTTCAATTTCTAGTCCTTAATGCAAAAGAAAATTTTTATCGAAGTACTTTCAACGAACTATTAAAATCAATTCAAAGAAAAATTATATCAAAAATTAAGTAAAGAAAGTTGAATCATAACCCACCATCTTAGACAACTATTTACATTATTAATCACTGTGAAAATGAGTTAAGCCTGACAAATGGTAAAGAAAGGGGTTAAAATATGGTGAATTTATGATTTTTTACCCAAAAATATGTACGAAGCAGAACACATCATCTCCAAGCCTTTCTCCCCAATCATTTTCAAGCCAAATCCAACAGCCAGATATAAGACAGGCCATAACTTGTTCGACCACCCACCATGCACAATGCTATGGTTTCATGCGCAAATTTACGGTGTTATCCAACTGTTTGGTGTGGGCTTGTTGTACGCTTGAGATAGAAATGCTTGAGAATATCATGCTTTGGCACCCTGGACAATTCGGCTAATGTAATATACAGGGTATTCACGGCCCTCCTTTTCTCGAGCGAGGAGCGCCCCAATGGAGCGTTCAGTCTACGTGATGTATAGCTTAAGGGGAACTCCTGCCTGAGGGGCTATCATTGTGACTGGTGATGATAATAACTTCTTAATTCGATCAAAGGCCTGCTGGTGCTCCTCACTTCCACCTGAACTCGGACTTTTTTCTCATTAAAGCACCAAAGGCGTGTGTCAACTCGGCCAGGGCTGGGATGAAGCGTCGTAAGTACGAAATCCGTCCTACCAAGCTCTTCAACTGTTTGAGGGATCACGGAGGGGGCATATCTATAATAGCCCAGGACTTGCTTTACTCTAACATCAATACCTTGTCGATGCACTGTGAATCCCAAGAACCGACTGGCCTCGACTCCAAAGGCGCATTTCAGCGAATTCATCCTTAATTTGTACTTTCGACACCTTTCGAAGACACTCCTCAAGTCAGCCAAATGTTCACCTCTGGTTCGAGACTTCACCACCAGGTTATCCACATAATCTTCCATTTGTTTGTGCAACATATCGTGAAAAATGGTTGTCATGGCTCGTTGGTAAGTGGCTCCAGCATTCTTTAAACCAAATGGCATGACTGTGAAATGGAAGTTCCCCAAAGGGGTGTGAAATGCCGTTTTCTCTACGTCGCACTATGCCATACTTATCTGATTATATCTATTGCATTCGTCTATGAACGAGAACATCTCATGTCCCGAGATCGAGTCAATCAAGCTATCAATCATGGGCAGGGGGAAGTTGTCTTTCGGGCACGCCTTGTTCAAGTCTCTGAAATCAACACAAACCCTGATCTTTTCATTTTTCTTCTTTACCGAAACCACATTTGCCAACCATGTAGGATGTTGTATGGATTTGATGAAGCCAGCTTGCAAAAGCCTTTGTATCTCCTCCTTTATTTGCAACTCGAGCTCCGGACGGAAGCTCATTTGCGCCTGCTTGACCGGGTGCACATCTGGTCATACGTTAAGGTGGTGAGCCACTACTTAGGGATTCAATCCGGGCATCTCCTCATATGTCCAAGCAAACACATCGCTGAATTCCTTAAGTAATTCTATCAATGCCATCTTTTCATTCCCTTCCAATCTTTTGCATACATAGACTATTCGAGGACGATCGTCAATGGCTAGGTCAACCTCTTCCAGTTCTTCTTGACTAAGTCGACTCGACATGGCTGACTCTGTTTTTGCTTCTTCCTCACAGTCTGGTGGCTCCGCTTGACATGATTCCACTCAAGGGCTCAGTCTCGCCCGAGGTAGTGCCCCCCAACACAGTCACATACGGTAGACAATCCTTCTGTCGGACAATCACATCCTTTTGCAGACAGCTACCTTCTTTTGATTAACAGTTGCTCTCAACTCGGACTTTTGTTCTGGCCTTTTTTCTTTCCCTTGCTGGTCGGTCTCTTCCCAATTTGGTAGAGGCATGGCCATCAGCGGTTGGGGCTCTTCTACGTCTTCGAGCTCATCAAAGAATCCGGCCTCCACCATGTGGGACTCTTTCTTGGTAAACGGTCGCTCGAAGCAACGAACAGTGACCTGCTTTCCGTTCCAGAACCCTTTCATGCACTGATGGTACGAGTAGGGAACGATTCCAAACTTATATATCCAACTACGACCCATAAGCAAATGATAGGAAGTGTCTGAATCAATAAGATGAAATTTGGTTGGGCCCTGAACTTTCCGACGGCCAGTTCGGCTGTCACATGTCCCTCGGTTCTCCAGATATCACTTCCAAACCCAGCAATCTCAGTTGGCTTTCGGATAAGTTTTTCGTTCAGGAGTCCACTTCGTCGAAAGATTTCCAAAGGCATTATATTGAGAGATGAAGTTCGACCCCATTAAGTGCAGCTGTAACATACAACGGCCTGTTGTGTGGAGTAGGGATGCATTTGTCTTCCTCAGTAAAAACTATGGCCGCTCCGGACGACCCCTGTGAGACAGGGAGCGAAGTGATTGTTGCTACTTCTTTAACACCCTCCTTCGCAACTAGCCAAAAGAACTTGGCTATTTCCTTCTGAGCAAGAGGGGAAAAGTCCATCCTCTGGAGAATGCTTCTGACAAGAGCCGTTTCCAACAGACGAAATGCATCGAGATCATCTTCTCTGACCAGCGCGACCTGGGCAACACCGCCCTCGGCCTCTTCCTCCTCATTTGTTCCACTTGATATCATCATGGCAGCACCTCGATCATGCACAAGGAAAGGTTCCTCCCTCACATCCCTGGGGGGAAGAATGAGCTCGTCATTAGTGATCCGTCTGTGAAAAGTATTCCGCAAAGCCCAACAGTCAAGAGTAGGATGGCGAGTATGCCGATGATATATGCAGTACTTGGGATGGGCCATTTCCTCTGGGGTTGGCTCGCGCGCTACCTCGGGCAATCTGATATCTCCATGTTGGATCCATTTCCTAAGGATGGTCTCCACTTCCTCTAAAGTGCACGGGAAAGGAGGAGGTACTTCGTCCAGATTCTTCACACAAAGAGTGCGGGCAGATCCTGCGTTTTTCCTGTGTCAACGGCCAAGACATGGGGCCTACGCCTGCCTCGGTTCTCCTCTTACAGTGCGTCATGCATGCAAATGGCAAGATTACTTGCCAAATTACAAGCTGCCTCTATCAAATCCGCAAAGGTTAGGAGTTTCAAGTTAATAAGACGGATTCGGTAAGATCCCTGCATGCCTTGTATACAGATCTTGGCCAGCGCTTCTTCCTTGTGCGTTTCATAGCATTCCATAGCACGGTCATGAAACCTATGGACATATGTGAGCAAATCCTCGCCAGGGCCCTGAATTTCTTTAGTCAAAGATAGGGTAGTCACCTTTTCTTCCGCTTGGAAGAACTTTGGTGTGAAACAACGTAGCTAAATGATTCCAAGTGGTGAGTGACCCAGATTCCAGATTCGCGTACCACTTGTAAGCCCTGTCTGTGAGGGTCTTGGAGAACTCCCTGAGCCGCACAGTATGGTCATTTCCAAAAGGTCCCAAGGCCTCTATAAACCGCACCACATGTTCACGCGGATTGCCCTTCCTCCCATCAAACTTGCTTGGGGGCTACATACCCCGGGGGATATGAAAGAAGTACAATGGACTGCGCATAAGGTGGCTCAGGAGCAATTTCCTGGGTCCGAATATTCTTCTCATTCTGCAACAGCATTTGCAGGTCCGCCATAGTCACATAAGGCGATTGCTGAGTTAAGTCCTATTGGCATCCGAACTCCCCCGAGCTCCTGTCCCTGTGGGCTACCTCCCTTCGACTGGTGCTCGGCGTGTTTAGTCTTGCTGGTGCTGTGAGTGGGGTGCTGAAGAGGGTTCGGCGAGCACGCGGTGGCGTGTCCTGTGGCCGTCTGCGCCGACCAGCACGATGTCTTACCTCGACTGATGACGGAGGCACACGTCGTATAGAACTGTCCGGGGTCACCTGCCCCCCAGTGGATTCGTCAAAGAAGTCACCGCTCGGCCCCACACCTCGCTGAGGTACTCCTCCATTAGCAATTTCCCTGAGTAAAGTCACTACCTCCTTCTGAATGCCCTCCAACTGCTCCATTTTGTATGACAATGCGTTATGAGCCTCGACTAAAGCGTTAGGATAGATGATTCTGGTTCCGGGGAAGTATGACTCAGGCATACTCACGGACTCGTCATAGCCCTCACCGAGAGTGGGGCTAGACTGAGAGGGTGGGCTGATTTCTCGCACACTTGACATCTGTGAAGCGCTCCTCCCTAGTGAAGTCGCCAAAATGTTGAAGGTAATTCTTTGTAGGATGAGGAGATCGGTCCACGTAAGCCAAGAGATTTGAGATCAGTATCCAAGTGGAGATCCAAGCCATACAAGGGATTCTTTTACGATAAAGATTAAGAGAGGGAAGGCTGACCTCGGTACCTAATGAACTCGAGCTCGACAATATCTGGTTGTTAAGGTAGTTGTTATATATCTTAAAGGCTGATTAATGCCCCCTATTTATAGTGTTTAATCCCTCCTGACAGATGGGACATTGACGGATGGACCGCGGCACTTTGCCCCCTGGTCCAAAGAGGTAACGGTGCTCCTTAATTAATACAGATCTTGTCAAACATCTTTCGTAATTAATGCACTTTTTATCACCCTTAGCTCGAGCTCAGATACCAAATGTCCTTTCCCCCTTGTATTAGCCTCAGACTGAGGCGGTACCTTGGATCTCAGCCACCTATTCACATGTTCTCAGATTCCCGAACCCAATATGGGAATGAGCCTTCTTCGAGATCCTACCTTCTTGACCTCGCGAGGCTATACCCTGACTCTACATCTCAAGGTCCCTCTTACCAGAAAGGGAAGTTTACAGAGCAAAAAGCTCAAGGTCGATCCAGCAAGAAGCAACCTCGGAAGAGCAAGAAGGAGGGGCCCATCCGACTAGAGCGGGGTGCGTCGACCCCTTCCTCGACCAGCAAGTTCAGTCATGGGACGAGTAGCTCGAGGATACTCGATCCCTTCAGTGGGCACGCCAAATAAGTATTGGCCAGGTGTGCTTACTTTCAGAGGTGGCGCCACTCGGACAGCCATCGTGGCGCGATCATCAACAACTAGTACTAGCAGAGAGATCACATTCCATAATATCTTGAATGATAGCTTTGTAAAGGAAACCAGAAGGGATGAATGTGCATGAGTAGTCTATTACTAGCGATAGCCGCTAACCTACGCAAGGAAAATTAGCTACAATAGCATAGACGTGGCATAGATTGATATATAAAAATAAATTTATAAGCAACATATCAATAAGATCAAGCCATGACAGAGCAAGTCAAAAACAGTCAACTGCTACTCCGTTTCCAATGTGACAAAAGACTTAAGAAAGCCATAAGATTAAGAGTCAGAATATGATTTTGAAGAATTTGGAACGAAGTCGGCATACAGGAGGATCATTTCAAAATTGAACTTCGCCAACCTCATTTCATAGTTGAGCTTGGCCAACAAAATCCTAACAGCATCCTGAGAACTAATTAGTCGAATTAAGCAAATAATGGGGAATCAATTCAACCAATCCTTACAAGCAACCTCCACAACTCACAGCTTTCCAGATGTTGACAGCATCCTTAATGCAAAAGTAAAATTCTATCAAGCACTTTCAATTATCTATTAAAATTAATTCAATGCAATTATAGCAAAAATTAGAATAGACATACCAAAAAATTGCATTTACTCCATAACCCACCATCTTATACAACTACTAACATTATTAGTCATTGTGAAAATGAGTTAAAAGTGATAAATGGTAAAGAAATGAGTAAAATGAGTGGATTTGTGAATTTTTACCCAAGAAATTTACGCAAAACGGATCCTCTCGGACCATGCTTATTTCTACAAGGGTCATTAGTCCCACATCGGATCCGGATGGGAAAGTGATTGAGTATGCAGCATTACCCAATAGTTCGAGCTTTTGGGTAAATGGACAAGCGTCCACTCATTACAGTTGGTATCAGAGCCAGATCCAATCCTTGATCCGGTGCCACACCAAGCGCCTGACCCGGAATGCGTCCAAGTGAGCCACTCCCGGGTAGGCAGGGTGGCCCAACCGCAACAAGGGTGTTGCGAGTTCGGGTGGGGAAGAATATTACAA
>JAOTQH010000046.1:1084754-1106174 GCA_025631255.1 Cornus kousa
CCCCCCCCCCCCCCCCCCCCACCCCCCCAATAGCTTGCAAAAGAATCTTAAAATTTTATGCCATTTCCATTAAAGGGTATAAAAGCTGTTCCATATTTGCATTTTTCAAACCAGAACCTCTTTGCCAAAACTTCTTCTACAGCTAAAAGCAGAGATGTGCAAGGAAACAGAGAACTTGTTCCCCGTCCCGTGTCCACTTTCTATGATGATCTCTTCCTCTCAAACATAGTGAAGGGAAAATGCATTATAATAAAGTAAGCAGCAGTTCTACCCACGGGGCATCAAAATTTTACCACCAATCAGAACATGCCACAATGCTTTTTGTTTGACTAAATCAACCACATTAAGGGAAAATGACTCAACAATACCCAAGCATAGTTATAGAGAAGTGAATGTTGTAACTGGGAACTGCTAGATTGCAAGTAACTACAGTGAAGATGGTCCAACAATCTAAGGCAAGTTGACCCTTGAGCATAGAGTAGCACAATCAAGAAGAACTTACCAAGCTTTTACGGTTGCCAGATTGTGGCGCAACACATTTCTACTGCCATGAGGTTTGCTTGTGCCTAAAGCTGTCGTTATTCCACCCTCCCTCGGGCTCTTTCCTCTTCAAAGCACCACCACCTGACATCTGATACATCCTTGCTTGCTCCTCTGCTAGTGCCTGTGAACTGGCAACAGAAAGTTGCCCCGACATTAGAGGCATTGTCTCATCTCTCCCTTCTATGTCCGGAACTCCAGGGCCTGCATTGAGGTCCAGACCTTGCCTACCCCATTTTCTGCTGTTCTCACCACCAACATTACTGCTACCATCTGGAAGGCTGACACCATAAGGTCTTAAGTACTGGGTGGAGACTGCACCAGCAGGTCCAAGTAACTGTGAATTTGTGACAGGTAAACAAAGGCGCCCACCAGGTGAGGAATCCATATATGTGGTTGATCCACCTGAGAAAGTGGCTGCAGGCAGAGGAAAACTGGTTCCAAAAGGGAAGACAGGATATTGCAAGGGAGAAGACTGAAAAGGCACAGCAGGAGTAGAAGACAATACAGAACCCCGGTAAATATCAGGAATAAATGGAGTCCCACCAGTAGGGGGACCCAATATTCTTTGTGGCCCACCAGCTGCAACAATCGGAAAGGGCTGATCCCCTCTATCAGGCAAGATTGACTGAAACGTGACAGCTGGATAGGTGTTCCCAGATGGATACCATGATGAGAAGTTACCAATATCTGCATTGTTCACTCGAAGACCAGTAAAAGGTTGCTGCAATTGCACGCTGCTCCGAGCTTGGTGGTTAAGTGACGATAATTCAGTACTTCCTTCATCAAGCATAGGCCCATTGTTTAGATCAAAGTCCCTCCTGACCTCACAACTAGAAAATCCACCTGATGATGGAGACTTAACAGGAAGATGCAGCGCCTCCAGTCTACGATTACTTATGCTAGAATACAGACCCATATCACTAGTTTCATCAATTTGGTTCAAATCAAGATCAAGTCCTCCAGAGCCACGAATAGGTAAAGAACCAACTAGATCAGTTCGTGCCAAATCATGATTATATATACGGTCGGATGTAGAAACTGTCTCCTGAGCTGAGTTTCGACATGCCATGTCCTCAAGCACTCTTTCATCTGGCACATTCAGATCTATATCCAATAAAGGACGACCATGTTTGCTGGTTGTAGCATCATCAGGAGGAGGGATGTTTGGTGTACCCAGTGGCATCTCCAGAACCTTCCTTGGCTCAGCTGGGCGAAAAGCACTTGTTGCAGCAGATCCCTTCCATCCAAGTTCCCCTTTACTTCTCAAGAGATCTTCTGGAGGCATAAAAGGACCTTTTGCAGCAGCAGCCACTGTAATGGAAGCAGGAAGCACACTGGACACTGAAGAAACAGAAAAAGGCAACGAATTAGCTAATTGAACACGAGCTGAACATTCAGGGACAGCCAAGTTGATTGGCTCCCCATATTTTCCATCATCTGCATTGAAGCCTTCATTTAAATCAAATTTTGGCTTTGCAGCCATATCTGATACCCCAGTAGAAGTATCTGCTGTGGTGGATGCACATTCCTCTGTTTCATCTGCATCAGCACCAGTCAACTTACATCCTCCAGACATCACATGCCGCTCCATTTCTTGGTTAGAAAAAACAGTTGAATCCTTGTGAGGAACAGCTTCACCACCATGCTCAAGAACCTCTTTACTTTCCATATTTGCCTCCATGCACTCCTTCGGATCTGTAACAGCTGAACCCAACCCACCTACAACTTGATTCTCAATAGTTGGAGCACTGTTGGTTTTACGATCATTTTTTTCGTCTTCAGTCTGATTAACATGACTTGTGGTGATCATCTCATTAGCTTTTCTGACCTTGAATTCATCCAGACTTTCTGGAGCTGGATCTTTATGAGAAGCAGAAGGTTGCACCACTTTCTGATCAGCTGCACGCTCAGAATGCATCATCACCAAAGGTGGCTTCTGCTCTGTATGAACACCACTGATTAACCCTTCATTCACATTACTTTTGTCCTCACCATCAATATCTAACATTGGGAATGATGATGAACCTTCAACAGCTCGTGATCCATCTTCTACACATGAAAGAACTTCATTGACCTCATCACCAGTTAACAAAGAAATGCTTCCTTTCGGTTTAGTATCTGGAGAGCCATCAACACTCACACCAGTTGCAAATGCCTTTTTCTCATGAAGTAGTTTGTTTCCTTCACCATCAGTTACCTTCTCGGTTGTGCAGGCAGGGGATGCAGCAACAGGAGCAACACCTTTCATTTCATCTGATATATCATTAGTCCCTAAACATGAGTAGGAAGTTGGTTGCAAATCCATTTTTGATAAACTAGAATGCTCATTAGACTCTCCTCCTGCCTTCTCTTCCAACAAGGAAGAAGTGGTTTTTCGGTCTCCAGAGCAGTCTGTTAATGCATGTTTAGATTCATGATGTATTCCATCTTTAGAGCATGAAGTATCAACAATAACACCCTGCTTCTCAACAACACCATCAATAAATTGGCTTTGATCTTGAGAGAGGTTATCTACACGTGCTGACTTTGTCTTAACCCCATTGCCAATGGATGAGCCCTCAGCTATAGGGGTAATTCTCTGCGGAGAGTTAGTTGGTGAAATCAAATCAGACTTGGACATTTCACCAGCAGCCACGCTAGCAAGCAGGTTCATTCCAATATCATCCCCAGTTGACATGGGTGCATTTGATCCAGAGTATTTGAAGCTTTCAATTAAAGCATTTATTGAGCTGAAAGAAGCCTCGTGCTTTTTCCCCAACTTCAGTTCATTTCCCGATGATGAGGAAGCAGCTTTTGAGACTTCTAATTTCCTAGTGTCATCACCCATCCCACACCGATCATCATCAGGAATAGCAGCAGGCAACCCATCACCTTCATCTGAACCAGTCTGCACATCTTTGAAATCATTGATTTGCCATGACTCAGTGTTCACGTCAGAAGTAACATTAGCTCGATAAGCATCACTTTTTTCCTTTGAATTGCGATCAGATTGATCATGCTTCTCTGAAAGAACAGGAGAAGAAGCTCTACTGTTCATAATGGATGTATCATCAAAGGATCCTCCACTGGCACTTTGCGCAGGACTGCGACTTCTGTTTCGTATCTTAACTATCAGCTTTTGATTATTACCCTCCATAACGGGCACATCTGCCTTTTCGCAAGTTCCAGAATGTGACATTTTTTCCGAAGCTGGATTTCTATGCAATGAACTTCTGCTTAACCCAGTTTCCCTCTGAACTCCAGACCCAGGGCCATTATTTGATTTCCGATGTCGAGAGCCACCACCCGAGAACTTATTCACACTCATTGACCCTGCTGTCGAGCTCCTTGCATCCTCCTTCCCTGAGAAAACTTTAGTTTTGCCGTGGTCACTTGAATAAGATTGACTGTTGTTGTGAGACTGACTAGAACTGCTGCTCTTCTCATCCCTTGCTGTTGTTGAAGGAATATCAAAGGTGCTGCTAGCTGCATACCTGGGTAGACCATCCTTACCTGAAGCAGGTGATGGTGCTGATTTCATCGGCCCTGGAGATGACGATCCAGACTTGGCAGTGGTTTCACCCTGGACAGCCTTAACTGAAGTAGTTTTAGATGGCTGCGTAACTGAGCTCTTTATTGCCACCTCAGAGCCACCAGGATGTCTGTTTCCACCATGGGAAACTTCTGGAAGACGTGACCTGGAAGCCCATGAAACAGTCTGATTTGAACCAGACTTTGCATCAATAGTATTCATTTCAACCTCAACACGCTTCTTCCATGCGTCAACTAAAGTCCTTGCCTTTTTCTGAATTTCCGAATTTTTATGTGTACGTAAATGATTAACAGATTTGCCAATGTTACACATTTGTAAAGCATGAATGTTCACAGGCAGCTTATCCAGAGCACGAAGTAAAACCAAAAGAAATTCTTCTACTGATTTATCACCATCCCTAGGGCTACTACCATCACCAATCCTCCCTTTGTCGACGTCTTGGAGCCATTCATCCAATACAGGCAAACCCCTGAGCTGCACAAACTGACTAAGGCAATCAAACTTATCTGTGGCTGCTATCACACCTGCAAGCATTGATCTACTAATCAATTCCATTTTTCTCTCAGCCCTATCCGGCTGCATGAGTTGAACCAGTTTCTCCACCCCTCTAGAATCTACAAGCCCTCCTTTTTCTGTTATTTTAGCAATCTCGGATTTCAAAATGCTCTCTGGTTTACACAGACCAGAATCACCATCATCTTTTGAAGAGCGCTCCCGTTTGACAGGCTCAGTGTTCTGCTCTGTCCGCTCCCTTTTCTTTCCCCTGACTTGAGAAGCAAAAGAAGTGGCACTCTGTACATTATCTGAGCCAGGTTTCAATTGTGATGTTGATGTTGAACCATTTATTGCTTTTGGAGAACGACCACCAGGCTGCACTGTTGCATGCATTTCTGTTTGTGTTTTATATAACAACTGATCTACTTCTTCTTGTCGCTCCTAGAGAAAGATAAATTATGAGCCATGTATTAGAAAAATTAAACAGTGAGGCAAAGACCAAAAAGATTACCGGCCTCCCCTTATATTTTCTTTCCCTCTTTAAACGTATTTTAAATGTCTGCAAAGACAACTAAAACTTACATTAATATAATCTTGATCAGTTAGCCACCATAAACACTTGTTTGCAATGTCATAAACTCGCCGACACACAAATGAGGATATCCCTGGAGGAAGTTCAGCACCTTTAGGAAGGAATGCAACTTTACACGGATGGAGTAACGATGCAGCAGGTATCTCATCCTTATGAAAGGAATAGAAGACTTCGTTTGGCGCGGCGTCCAGAAGGATGCCTTTGCCAAGCTTCACTTCAGCCGCTCGATAAAGCCAATTCACACCCAACTGAATATTGTTTTCTTTATTCAAAGTTAACCAACGAATTATTCCAATGAAAGGCGGGGAATCCTGGGGTGGTTTAAAAAGAGCACAATCACCAACGTTAATCTTGCGCCCAGCCTACAAAACAAGAAAAACTTCAGCTTACCATGAAATTTGTAAACCAGATAATAATCCAAAAGACTAATAAGTAAAAAAAATTAAACGTTTAGTCCAGGATATGTTACCAGTAAATATTTTTTTTCGTCATCACTACGCAGTTCTTTAATATCAGTAACGTGGTTTTTTTTTATAATTAAGCATTGGCCTTAGATTGATTCTTGGTGGACACTGGCAATAAACTGACATGATTACGTATTTTAAAACATTTCTTCAGCATGTTCCAAGCGACTCTGAGAATGAGTGAATAATGCATGAAAATTAAGCAATTAAGACAGATTTTATATCACACGTCAAGTTCATTGCATATTTCAACAATTTGTTCAAGCATTTTAACTAATTCAGATAGAAGGTAAAAATTAAGATTGTCTGGTAATCGAGGAGATTGCTTCAGCTATGCCTTCGTATTTGTGTTCCTTATGCATCAATGAACGTCTTCACTAAGTTCGTTCAACTAATGCATGACAGATAAGCTTTAACATTTAGCATGTACCTGCTATCGCATTAGTCTACTAAAATGCATTTTAACATGTAATCATGCATCTCAATGACGCTAGATGATGATCTGAAGGCAAACAACGAATCACATGAAGCACTTCTATTCCACTTACATTTTAACATGTAATCATGAACCTCGGTGATGTTAGATGATGTTCTGAAGGCAAACAATGAATCACATGAAGCACTTCTATTCCACTTATAGGGTTGATTGCAACATATATAAGGCCTCTTCGCATAAGAAAAACCTCAACTCTCTATCTATGATTTACCCAGTTAAATTTAACAATCACGAGTCACAAGACTTGTAATATAGATCTTAAACAAATAAAAAAAAAATATTGCTAGCACAAAATAACATCCGAAAGGAGGAAAAAAATATGAATCACAATGCCATGACTCTACAGCTCAATCAACTTTTTCATTATTGACTTATTTGGTGGGAATATTTTTGCAAAAGAAATCATTGAATTCTCTTCAAACATAATCCTCACTTTTTCATATGAATCACAATGCCATGACTCTACAGCTCAATCAACTTTTTCATTATTGACTTATTTGGTGGGAATGTTTTGGTAAAAGAAATCATTGAATTCTCTTCAAACATAATCCTCACTTATAACAGCTTATCACAGGTTTTAGCAGCATGGAAAATTGAGCTCATAGGAGATTCTCTATTCCGTAAGGGCATCCTCTTGTTTTTCCTATGAATAGATTTATTTTATTTTTTCAAGTGTGACATTGTGATTATATTGAGAGAATTAAACAGAAAGGAAAAGAATGGACAAGGAAAAGAGCTTATCTTGTGTTTGTTTTAAAAAAATAAAAGGAGAGGATCAAAAGGGACAAAGGTAGAGCCCATCCCTTAAATAGTGATTTAACCATCCTCTCTATAGTGGGAGGATTTCAAAGAAAAGGATAAGAGAGAGAATGATTACTCATTTTGCCCTATATTCAGAAAAAGTGAATTCCTGTTTTATTATCATTCCTTACACTAAGAAAATAGAACAATCATTTCCTTTCTTTCCTCTCAACTACCTTTTCCAAGCACGATGAAGAATAGGCAATATCCTTCCTTTCTTTTCCCTACATAGTTATCTGAACATGAGAGGACCTAACACTATCCTCTCATTTTCTATCTCATAACTAATACTATTTTCTCCTTTCCCTTCCCTCCTACTTTTCCAAGTCATATTATAAGAAAGACATCTAGTATTTAATATATTCAGTAAATTCATGGATTTATATATCTGCCATAAAAAAATCATCATATCAAGCACACAAGGGCTCTCAATATTAAGAGCTTAAGGGAAAATTTTGCTACCACCTATAAGGGGATATCTCCTACCAGCCCCAGGAGATTTTTGTGCAGACAATATCTGCACAATGTGAGGTGTGTCCTAAGAAATTATATGAGAACCAATCCCCAGCATGCCAGCTGGGATGCTGGGTTTGGTGATTGTGACTTCTTAAATCGCCTGGAGGGGAAAAGTTGTTGGCATTTATAGGGGGACGTCTCCTACCCATGAAATAGGGTTTTTTTTTTTTTTTTTTTTTGATAAGTACCCATGTAAAACTGTGAGCTCCAAGAGAATGCTATGCGGAGAATATCCACACACACACACAGTGTGAGGCAGATACCAAGCACTAAACCAACAATCCAATTTCCATACCTATCCCAGAATAATTGACTTGAAACACCATTCCAGTAAATTTCCTAGCTAGGACAGTTCTAGTGTTTATTCATACCAGAAAAACCAACCACAACCCAATAAAAATAAATCTATAATTAACCAAGACGACAGAACAATGTTCTACAAAAGATTTTCACTTAGTTTTAAAAGATATAACACAAAAAAGTCGCACAAAACAAAAAGCCCAAAACTTTCCAATTAATTTAAAAAACAGCAAAACCAAAACAGAATATTTTGAAACTACATAACAATTAATCAAACATCACATGATTGTCAAAAGAATCGGGATCAGGTTCTATTGATACAATTAACATAACCAAACTGCCATTAAACTTACAGCCACGAATCAACGGAAATACAATATGGAAACAATTGAAAGACCCACCAAAGCAGTACCTTGCAGAAGGAATCAACTGTCGATGTTGTAGAATCGCCCGCTACAGTCGTCGTTGTCCCTGTGCCACGCGTGGGGACCGACCACATGTGCCGACCTCGTTTCCAATTTTCACCTTCCCGCCCATGCATAATAGCCTTGCATCTTCCCCAGTTTCAACTTCGTCCCCAACGAGAACCATCAATCCCAACCTAATTCACCAAGAAAACCCTAGAACTCTTCAATTCGCTCCGCACGAAGCCCTAGATCACCTTCACGCCCTTCTTCCACCATCCCAGAATCACCAAAAAGCACAGGAACCCTAATTCGTCAATACGCCACGATGCCAAAGCAATTGAATTTGTACACTAAGGCTTCAATTCGTCAATCGATTGAACGATCTGTATCGATATCGTTGAAGCTCAGAACCATGAAATTCCAGATCGAAGAAAGAACGACAGAGATGAGAGGAGATAGAGCCGCCTTTCGAAGGATAGGAAATTCGACAATACAGAAAGAAAAACTGCGAAAATAGTAAAAAAGAAAATGATATCGAAAAAGAGAGATGTAGAGAGAGAGAGATTATATATATATATATATATATATGTGAGAGAGAGAGAGAGAGAGAGAGGTGGGGAAATGATGTCGTGAGGGCTCGCCAGAAGGCAAAAGGAAAGGTGTACTTGGTACTTGGGTAGAGCAGACCGGGCAGGTGGGCAGAGCGGGCTGTCCGGGTAGGGAAATAATTCGCTTACCCGCGGTGGAGTTGGATACTGTGATTTAGGATGTGACAGTTTTGACTGAACCGTTCTATTTGACTTTTTTAAACCTCCGAGTCTCACGCTCGTTTTGTATTTGTTTTTGAAAAAAGAAAAAAAACGAAAAAAAAATGCAAGCCAAGGGTCATGGTGTTAGCCCCTTGACAATTTAGCCCTGTAACACATGGGTAGACTTATCATTCTGAAATTATTAAACGTGGTTATCATTATTCTTATATAATTTTTTCTTCTTTCCTAATATAAGTAAGATCTTCTGCTAAATTTAACTTTAAAAACTTACTCCGTTTTCCTTTATCACTTATTCTAACATTTTTTACCTTGTAAAAAATATATATATGTTAACTTATATCTCTTACCTTAATTAATCTTTCTTTTCTCACTAGTATTTTTATAAATTAATTTTATATTTCATTTTAGGCATGACTTGGGGGGGAGGGGGGTTGGCCCCTCAATTAGTCCAATTAAGAGTGTACTAAAAATAGACTTGGATCCTCTAAATATTCTTTAATTCGTTATAGACGTGATATTTAAAATCTATCTACTGATTTTGAAAACTATATTGTTTTGAAATAAAAAAAAAAAATACCAAAATTTAAAAATTATACATTTTTAAATTAAGAAAAATTCACCATATTCTAAAGACATTTAACGTGGTTATCACTCTCTCCTCTTTATTCTTATCTTTTTTTTTTTTTTTTTCCTAGTTGGAAAACTCACACACACTGCCTCTACTGAGGTTCGAACTCCTGACCTCCCTTTGAAAAGTAGGAGTCTGATACCACTAGGCGACAGGCCTGTTGGTACGACTTCTTTTGTCTGAGCAATGGCCATCACTCCTATTCTCCCGGATGGTAGGAAAAATGGCCCCAAATGTGCAATTGGTTATAGCTAATATAATGGCTTTTGAAGAAAACCAACCTCCATATTTTTAGGAACTCTAATCTCCACGTCAAAAACTCCAATAATTGATATGTTCCTTTGACCAAGTCATATCCCTTACGTGGTTTTTCCGTGATTTAATTCAACTGTCAAAGTCCTTACCTTCATGGGCTTCTTTGAATCAGTTGTTGGTACTTGTATAAAACAAATCTCCAACCATATTCCACGTGCCTAAATCAAATTAGAGTAGTTTAATATAACCAAACTACCTCTAATTAGATTTTACCAAGAATCTTCCTTAAGCAAAACTCTCACCCATCAAAAAATCAGCTTGACCCAAATTCTTTCACGTGTCAGAGCCTGGCTTGACTAAAAATCCCTTCCACGTGTCTGCTTTTCCATTGGGAGAAAATATGGGTGTAAACATTGCCCCCCTAAATTCTTTGCCTTTAATTGCACAAAAAAAGGCATGGAATTTAAATAGACCCATTTATTTCTTTTGGCTTCTGACATTGACAAACAAATCGCCAATTTCTTGTTCCCACCAAAATTCTTTTCTTGAAAAAAAAACTAATTCTTTTTGAATCGGAAAGAACAAACTCAGTCGTCCCGTAGGAAACTCATCCATTTTTGAACTGGCATACAAGACTCCATCATTAAATGGTCCCACCAAATCCTACTCATTTTGAAAAGAGAATAATCCCTTTTAAATTGGAAGGGCAACTTATCCGTCTTCCATTTTGAACCGATATTCAAGACTTCATAAATGAAAGGACCTACCAAATCTTACTCCTTTAAAGAAAAGGAATAATTACTTTTGATCTTGAAAAGGCAAGTTAGCCGCCTCTAATGCCTATCCTTTAAAGACTCCGTAATTGCTCACCTTCTTCAGCCGTTTAGATCTTCTCGGGATGGCTCAACTTTTAAATTTTGAACAAACCTTGCATCTCCTTTGCGTATCATCCATCATAACTATAAATATATATATCTTAGTTGCCGTAAGTATTCAAAACAAGCCCTTCTTCTTCAACTTCAAGCTAACCGAAACCCTAGATATTTCTGTGATGGCTCCAAAGTAAAAAGGGCTAACCAGGTTCACTACGAGTTCGACTGTGCCTGCTCCTTCTTCTGATTAAACCAAAACACATAGTCATAGCCACCTAGTCCAAAAAATTCTTAAGTTAGTACCTGAATCAGAGATCGCCTTTGATTCTTTCCATTGTATTGGTCCTTTGAATGGACTAGGGCTGCTCTTTTGAATGAGTTCCCTTCTTCCTTATCTGAGTTTTACCCAGCAGCAGAGGATGACCTTCCATTTAATTGGGAGTACCCATTAACCCTTGTCAAAGGAAAAAAAGTGAAGCCCACTCTTTCTCTCAAGAACTAGCCAAGATGTCGTCCATTATGGAAATCATGGGTCAATCGTCTCTCTGATGATGACAAGATCACCTCCTCTTGGAAAAGGCAAGGTATTTTCGATGCCATTCAATTGAGCAAGGTAACAATGATTCAGGACAAGAATCTATTTTTTCCTGCTGTCTTTTTCTGGTCTAACATGACCAATTCTTTACATCTCCGGAATGAAATGATGTCCGTCACAATGAGGGACATTTGTTGTATAACTGGTTTGAAACCTCATAGAGACAACATCAGCGCCTTGCTACATACAGGTTCTTTCAGTTTTCCTTCCTCTGAGGATGGAAACAAGAAATTATATTCTTCCCCTGTCCCTTTTATGGAATACTACAACAAAAAAACTGGCCCATTGCTATAAAAGAGCTTACCGCCTTCTTAATTTGCTGGCTCTCTGGACACTTATTCTGTGTTCCCTCCAGCCAAGTCACCATGGATTTCGTCCAAATTGTTGTTGCTCTTGCCAAGGGTGCAGACTTAGCCCTTGTTCCTCTGGTTCTTTCTCATTTGTACTGAGGTATGAATGATCTCTTAGAATTTAACTTCACTCATTTTGGTGGCCCATTCTGGATTTTCCAAGTGTGGCTAAAATATATTTTCCAAACTTAACTGCTTCCATTTCTGTTCAACCAAAAAAGTCTCTTTTATCTTATAGCTTTGTTGAAAGCCGGCCTACCCCTTACTCTTTTACAGAAGTATTTCGTTTCTTCTATGACCATGATGATTTCAAACCAAGTTCAACCTTAGATCCCTTTTCCACTTATGGATTGATGCCTTCTTGGCCTGTACCTTCCCCTGGAGTTTTAACCAAAAAATCTTCTGATGATTGGAAGAAAATTTGGGCAAGTCTTCTAATCTGCCGTGATTTGCACTATTGAACTTCCACTCCAACTTCAAAGAATAGTCGTTGTGGGGTTGAATACTACAATCCGGCTCAGTTGACTAGACAATTTGGCTTGACACAACTTATTCCTCTGCCCCCTTTTGAATCAGCTAATAGACTCTTCAATGCAAGAGCTAAATTTACCAAGAATGAACAATTCCAGGCAGTGGATGAAAAGTATGCCTTGAAGAAAAACTCTTTTGAATTTAAAGGCTTTAATAGTTGCAACTCAACCAGAAAGTTGGCTTATGTAGAAGTTTGTAACAGGCTTTTGAACTTCTTTAAGCCTATCCCAACAAGTCGTGAAGAAACATTCTCTGATGGTAAGCCTTTCATACTTCAAGTTCTTTTAACAAAATAATCACATATAATCTGTTAGTAAAACTCTTTCCCTTTCTCAGATAATGATGATGATGATGCCGATGGCAAGGATAAGAATCGTACCGGCAAAAAAGAAAAAGTTGGATTGACTGAAGATGTAGAAGGTACTGAAGGAGGAGGGGATAGTAATCTAGAAGGCTCTGGTGGTGACAAGCCTCTAGGAAGTGACAAAGGTGTAGCCCTCATGAAGGTTAAAAAGGAAAAAATACAAGAAGATGAACTTTATAAAGCAGAAGAAAAAAAGAAAGCTACTTCCTCTTCTCAGGTATTTTACAAATACCCTTCTAGTTGACATAACATCTTTTTTCAATTCCTTTCTTAATGACTTCCACTGGACTTTTCTATTTGACAAGCTCTAGCCACTGCCAAGAAAAAATACATACTTCTTATCACTTTGTCAAGTGAGGATGACTCCCCTATAGCCTCTGAAAAAAGTACTTCAAAAAGGATTTCTTCTGTGAAAACTTCTGCCAAGTCCATGAAACATGCAAATCCACTTGACTGAGATCGTCCTTGAAGAGTAAAAGGAAACTCCTTGTGGACCCCGAACCAGATGAAGAGTCTGATTTCTTTCAACTTACCCCGGAAACGAAGAAAGCAAAGAAAGAAATTAACTTGGTAAGTTAGTTTTTACTGCCCTTTCTTTAACTTGCACTTGACTAACCATTAGTCCTTCTTCCAGGGAGCTTCCACAAGCCACAAGTCACAATCTATTGAATATTGCTTTGGAGAATATTCCATCGGAGGAGCAAGACATAGATCTCCAAAAGTCAATTGCTGCAAGTTTAATTCCTCCAATCAGTTTAGGCAGCAATACCATGCCTGCTTCTATTGATCCCATTATGGTTGTCCTTCCTTTGAAAGTTTCATCTGGACTTGCTCCTTCCGGTAAATCCTTTTGTCTTGAATTTTCAGCATCATTTCCTCAATTAGACTTAAATTGTTTCCTTTCCTGTGATGTAGACGACTCATTCATTGTTCACTTCTACCTCCTTCATGGTAAAAAGGAGGGCACTCCCAGCTTTGGATGACTTGTATAAGGTGGCTAAGGCCTCGAAATCTTCAAGCACTTCCACCTCTAGTGCTAGTATTCCTGTCGCTCCTTATCCAACTGGGAAGGCCTTAAGAGTTGCTAAAACTCAGTTGCTTCAATACCTTGAGAAAAATATTGAAGAGATTCCTTCATTTCAACAAAACTTGATCACTGTCTTGTCTACCTTGAAGAAAAATCCAAACCTTTCTCCAGAAATTAAACTTTCCTTGAACCAATTGCAACACCAGCTGCCTTTCATGGTGACAAATATCAATTCTTTGGTAACGACCACTGGTGAACTTAATCAGAAAGTTTAATTGAAAGATGAGGCTTATGAGGATCTCAATAACAGCCTCCATCCTTACCCAGAGATCAAAACCAAGTTTGATCAACTAGCTGATAAAAAGGAAAGTCTTACTGCTGAGATGGAGAGAATTCAAAAGGAAATGGAGAAGCTTGAGACTGAAGAAGCTGAATTGGAACAGATTGCTCAAGCAATCTTTGCTGAGTCAAGCAGACATAGGAAAGAGCTGGGAAGACCTTGCTGATGAAATTCCTCCTCTAGAAGAACTGAAAAACAAGGCTATAGAAGTGGCTGACCAATCCAAGCTTCTTTGGGAAAGCTTCAAAGGCAAGTTTGACTCTTTGTGAAATGATCTGGTTCTTTGTTAGTCCTTATGTCCCTTCTTGGACACTTTCTTTTGATGTAATAATATCACAGGTGTTTTAGCTTTGTACACCTTTCTTTTGAATGGAATGTAATGGAACTTTCTCATATATTGAAATGCCATTTTTAGTTTCATCTCTTCTTTGTACTTTCAAACCACACTTTATTTAATTGAAACGGAATGCATAAAAAATGAAAGGCAGGATTGAAAATATAACTTGAGAACCATGAGTTGGTTCCAAATGTAATACTTTAAGAACACGAAATTACCAAAATACCTCTTGCTGGAATACTTGGTTGTTTTATTCATTTGGAAATCCTATGAAAATTCATAATTGCCAAGGCCAGTGAAACGGCCATTGAAAAATTTTCAAGCGTTTCCATAGGAGAATCCTTTTTCTCGTCCAAATGCTACTTTCCTTTTAAAAGGCTTGACCAACCGTTTATTCGGCTAGTCTTAGTATCCTTTTCTCCCACGCTTCAAAGATTGAAGGGGTGATACTATTTCAAGTATACCCCATTGATGGGAGATGAATGAGGCTCACCATCTATATCCATCAACTGATAAGCTCCTTATCCTAAAACCTTTTTAACCAAGAAAGGTCCTTTCCATTTTGGAGTCTACTTGCCATACTCTCTATCTCTAGTCCCAAGTGGCAATTTGACTTTCCAAACCATGTCTCCCTATAGGAAAGACTTAGCCTTTACCTTTTTGTTGTAGGCTCGCATTACCTTCTTCTTTTGTGCAATGACATAGTCTAAAGCACTTAACCGATCTTCATCAAGTTCTTCTAACTCTGTTAGCATAGCTTAAGTATATTCAGTTGGAGTTAGCTCATTTTGAAAAGCTACTCTCGTTGACTTCACTGTTATCTCCATTGGAAGTACTGTGTCATATCCATATGTTAACATATAAGGAGTAACTCCTGCACTTGATCTTTTTGAATTTCTATATGCCCACAGTGCTTCTGACAAAAGGTTATGCCACTGCCGTGGATACTTCTCAATCATCTTCTCAATTATGCCAATGATGACCCTGTTAGATGCCTCTGCTTGTCCATTTGCCTGAGCAAAATATGGAGTAGAGCTTGTGAACTGGATATTATATATATCGAAAAGATCCTGCACCATACTTCCTAGAAAAGAAAGACTTTTGTCAGTAGTGATGGTTTCTAGAATTCCAAACCGGTGAATGATATGTTTTTCAATGAAATCCATCACTGTTGATTGTACACAAGATTTCAAAGGAATGGCTTCCACCCATTTCGTGAAATAATCTGTGGCCACTACTATATGACTATGATCATCAGCAGAAAGAAGTATGATTTTCCCAATGAAATCTAACGCCCAACCTTTAAATGGCCAAATATTCACCACAAGTTGTATGTTGATGGTTGGTACTCTCTAAATAGGACCATGCTTCTGACAAGCTTGATAACTTTTAGCAAAGTCATTACAATCTTTTAAAATGCCTCTCCAATGATATTCGTACCTTCTTAAAAGCCATCTCATCTTTATTCCAGCTTGATGAGCTCCACATAGCCCGTTATGAACCTCCCTCATGACTTGAACTGATTCCAGCTTGTCCAAACACCTGAGAAGAAGACCATCTTCTTTGTTTTTCTTGTATAATTCTCCGTCCATCAGAGTGTAGTGAGGAGCTACAAGCTGAATTTTCTTATTCACATCTCTGCTTGGATTCATCAGGAACTGAATGATGGGAACTCTCCAATCATCTGGATTTGCCTCCTCCAAGTCAACATAACTAACTTTCAAATGTTCATTCCTCATTTCTACAGATGGAAGTGGTCTTCTTTTTACTGAGATTATAGTTTCTTCTACTCCAGGTAAAACTTTTAAACTGGATGCTACTTGAGCCAGTCCATCTACCTCTTTGTTCAAGTGTCTTGGCCAATGCTATAACTAATAATCATCAAATTGATCAAGTAACTGTAAGGCCAAGAAATGAAAAGGCCTCAAATGATGACTAAGGCATCTGTATTCATCGGCTAGTTGGTTGATCACGAGCTTGGAATCTCTAATGGTAAGTACACTTCTGGCTTTCATTTCCAGTAGAATTTCTAGACCAATTAAGAGGGGATGTCTTCCTTTTCCTTGGTGAAATTATGACAATTTCGGCTCCTCCTCCATCGCTAATACATGAAACATCAAAGAGTAATGTCCATGGAGAATGTTCAAGGTAGAGACTATCCACCTCGTCACGCATTTCTGTTGCTATTTCAGTGGAAAGGTGATCTGCCAAAAACTCTGCTAATGCACATCCCTTGACTGCTTTCTATGGAAAGTACTTAAAACTAAACCCCATCAAGGCCAATGACCACTTTCCAATCCTTCCAGTAATTAAAGGCCTCAATAGCATGTACTTAATCAAATCAATTTGAGAAACAATGTACACAACAACCGAAAGCATGTATATTCTTAATTTCATGGCAGAATAATACAAAGCAAGACATAACTTTTCAATTGGAGTGTACCTACATTCCACTAGAGTGAGTGCTCGACTAAGGAAGTAAACAGCCTGTTCCTTTCCCCACTCATTATTTTGTGCCAATAGAGTCCCAATGGACTCCTTAGCGGCCGATAAGTATAACCTTAAAGGCTACTTCTTTATTGGTGGCATCATTACAAATGGATTGACCAAGTATCTTTTGAGTTCTTCAAAAGCTGCTTGATGCTGGTTTGTCCACTGGAAATCTTCTATTTCTTTCAAGTTCAGGATGGATGAAAAAACATGGGTTTTTCCAGCATGGTTGGAAATGAATCTGCGAAGAAAACCTATCTACCCCAGAAACCTCTGAAGCTCCTTCTTACCCTAAGGAAGGTGTGCTTCCATAATGGCCTTCGTTTTGTTCTTGTCAACCTCTATTTCTCTCTGATGCACCAAAAAGCCTAAGAAATTCCAACTGAAACTCCAAAAGTGCATTTCAATGGATTCATCTTCAACTTGTGCATCCTCATCCTTTTAAAGGCCATCTCTAAGTTGATCAAGTGTTGAGGCTTTTCTAATGACTTAATGACTACGTCGTCTATATAAAGCTCCATAAACCTACCAATCATATCATAAAAAATCGCATTCATAGCCCTTTGGTAGGTAGCACCTGCATTCTTAAGGCCGAACGGCATAACCACCCACTCAAATGTCCCAATGGAACCTGGACATCTAAATGTTGTCTTTGGAATATCTTCCTCGACAATATAGATCTAATTGTAACTGGAATGGCCATCCATGAATAATAGAATTCCATTCTTTGCCGCTGCATCTACCAATTGATCTGCCACGGGCATTAGATATTCATCCTTTGGAGTTGCAAAGTTGATATTTCGAAAATCTATGCATACTCTTAGCTTGCCATTCTTCTTGATGACTGAACTATATTTTAAAGCCATTCCACATACCTGGTAGTTCTAATGAAACCCGCCTTTAAAATCCTTTCAATTTCTTCTTTGACTTTCAGAATAACCTCATGTGACATTCTTCTAGGAGGTTGTTTGAAAAGCCAGTACCCTTCCTTGATTGGCAGCTTGTGCTCCACCAATTTTCTAGAAAGACCATACAGCTCTTCATATGTCCAAGCAAAACAATCTTTGAATTCTTTCAAGAGAGAAATCAATTCCTCTCGAAAATTTGGTTCTAACAGCCCACTTATATAGGTTAGCCATGGATCTTTTTCTGTCCCCAAATTAATTTCTAACAGTGAATCCTGAACCTCGGCCTTTAAATCATCATGCTTTGTTGGAGCAGACTTCAAATCTGCTAGTTGGATTGCATCCAGTTTACCTTCTAGATCTTCTATGGTTTCTACCAAGTTACTGGAAAGTACCTTGGCACATCGTCTACTTCGTTCCAGCCGTAATTCGGCTAGGTATGCTTTTAATCTTGCCAGGCAACAGATCACCGCCTGGTTTCTCACCCTCTCTTTCTTATGAGCTTCTTTCATTAAAACTATTCAAAGTGAAAGGCGTTGGACATCGGCCTATGAGAGGATTGTTAGCCTTGACATCTCCTGGAACAACTCCTTAGCTTCTTCTGTAAGAGTTTTCCGTATTGTTGCCAACTTAGGTCAGCCCTTGCTGTCTCTTCTGGCACGAACTCTTCATTGTAAATCTCAGCATCTACATGATACACTTTCGCAATGAATGATTTGTTGTCTGCTTCTACAATCTTAACTTCATCGCCATCCCAAAAAATTAGCATTTGATGCAACGTGGACGGAATGCAACAATTGGGATGTATCCATTCACGGCCTAATAATAAATTATAAGCCCTTGTGGATTCCACAATAAAGAATGTGGTCATGGTTGTAACATCTCCAACAGTCAATTCCAATGGAAGGATTCCCTATGCTTCCACTGAACCTCCAGTGAAACCGTTGATAGCCACATCACTAAGAATTACATCCTCTACTGTCTTGCCCAATTTCCTCATGACATTAATGGGAACAATATTCAGAACTGAGCCATTGTCCACCAAGACTCTTGAAAGTGGACGACCCTCAATTAATACCTTTATGTAGAGTGGCTTCAACTGCTAAGTCATTCCAACAGGGGGTTTCTCCAAAACCACCTTCTTTGGAGTTGAAAGTACATCATCTGGAATTTCAATTTCACAAGGCTCTTGGAAAGCCTCGGCTTCTTCTTCTGAAAAGTCCTCTGTAATTTCTTCTATGTATACCATCAATCCTTTTCTCTGGAACTAAATCCAATTCAGCAACTTCTATTTCTTCTGGAAGTGACTCGATATCAGCAACATCACCTATCATTGAAGATGGCTGATTTGGTTAGGATTCAAAAAACAATGGAAGGATAACAATCATATTGCATGACATTTCCTTTAGAAAGCTCCCAAAACGGATTTTCTTCAAACTGGATGAGTTCTCAGAACTCTTTAGTTCTTTCACTGGGATTACTTCTTGCGCCTTATCCTCTTTCACAAGGGACTCTTCTAGCTCAGAAGCAAAGTATTCTAAACAATCTGGGACTCTATCTCTTCCCCTTGCCAATTTCTCGGTCAGGTCTGTGGGCTTTCTTACTTCATTTTTGGCTTTCCAACCATGATCCTCCTCCCACAGCTTTCTTCCTTCGGCTCTTCTCCTTTGAAAACGACGCTTTTGTGTTCGCGTGTAAGCTGCATCTCTGTATTTGGGAAACTTAGGATGGTCCAACCTTTTTCACCTTTCTGAATGAGGAATTGGGGGCTTGACCATCCTTCGATTGAGGGTTTTGGTTTCTTTCTTTACCCAGACTTTTGAAGCGACTCTGGGCTTTCCATGAGAAGCACTATCGAACTCCTCATCTTTTCTGGTAGGCCTTTCCACCTTTCCTTCACGAAATCTAGAATCTCTTTTCATTGGTGGAAGAATGCTTCTTTACTCATAATCCCTTACTTCAAGGTTTCTTAGCCGAAACCTAAAGTTTTCTACATATTCAGGCCTTTTTTTATTAATAGGCCTTCTATCAACATGCCTTTCTTTGGCTGGAATGGTTACAATAACCGATTCTATCGGCTGTCGAAAAGTCAATCTGTCATGAACCTTTCTTTTTTGGCCACACTCCTCACTTGATGTCTACCCCTCCTTGTTCTTGCCCATCGATTTATGGACCTTACACTGAGGACAACACCCTTGCTGGATGAGGGCAATTTGAGCTTCTCGGAGTTGCCCCTCCAGTTCTGCCACAGTTTTTTCCAATTGAATTGATTTTGTGGTGCGCGCGATCGCGGTGGTGGTGTCGTCGCCTCTTACCACATAAGCTTGATGAGTGTGTGCAATTTAGGCGAGGGCCAAATTTTACATTTATAAGAGCCACTACTACCTTTCTCTATAATATAGATAGGGCAAGTAGGGATCGTCCCAAGGGATTGTAGAGTCGTATTATGGTTGTGGAATTGCAATTAGGCTAGTAGGTCAAATGATCACACAAATGGTTGGTTGGTTGATTAAACTAGATGAAATGCACACTAAATATGACAATAGAAAGTAATAAGAGTAAATAAGAGAGAGAGGTCTTGGGGTGTAGAGATCACCACCAAGCAATGCATTTTTATACCATTAACAAGTGATTAATGAGGGAAGTAGGTGTGTTGCAACATTGATGTGTGTGTGTGTAATTGGTGGATTCAATTAACAAAGGTGATTCAATAAGAGTATAGTGTCTCAACAACATGCGAAAGGAACAATACATCACACTAGGTAAGCATATATTGTCTAAACAACATGTGAGGAAAACAAAATATCAAACCAAATCATGGAAACTTTCATTAAGCTTTTAATCCAATTAAACAAATTGATAAATGACCAATTAAGCATGAATTGTCTAATCATCATGTGAAAGGCACAACATCTAAAGCAATAAAGAATATATTGTCTAAACACATGTGAAAGGTACAATTAATCAAAACTAATTATAAATCTTCCATTAAGCTTATAATTCCAAATACACCACATAGTTAAAAACATATGTTTCTTGCATTCAAAAGTGTGGAACATCAAACAATAAGCATGAATAGTCCTCCCATATAATTATTACACTACAACTACACTACATCTACACTACTAGCATGAAAATAAACTAAAGAGAGGCATAATCCATCAATAAATAAGTATGAACTATCAAATAAATGTGAAGAGCATTCCATTAAGCACTTCATATTTTGACAATCTTAAGATTAAATGCAACAATACACATAGACATGCATCAACAACATTAAATCTAAATATAAACACATAAATATTATATTCTAGCATACATAGACATATGGATAGAATAAAATAATCAATTGGAAGTATTTAACCATGTAAATCATGCAAGAAACAAGATCTACATATATTTAAAAGTCAAAATATTCAATACAACACTAATCCCTTAATAAATACACAAGATTATGGTAAAGTAAGAATGCTTGGGGCTAGCTCTAGCCCCAAGAGGATGTCTAGCCACTTATGGTGAAGATGCTACAACCCTCAAGGGCTAACTTCATAGATGCAAGCTGCTCCTTGTTGGTGAAGATCTTTCTAATGATGTTTTCCTTCTTTCTTCTACACTAAGAGTAGCGTTTTCCCAAATGTCAAGAACCTTAATCTAATATCAAGTCCTTCTTCATAAAGTGTATCATTTTCCCTTTATAGGTAGGTCAAATAACACCCAAAATGAGCTGGAGTCATGCAAGGAATAATCTTCAATGATTGGAGAGAGAATGGAATGATGAGGTGGCTTTTTAACTTTTTCCCGCTGGAGGTA
>JAOTQH010000046.1:1106274-1117626 GCA_025631255.1 Cornus kousa
CCTCTATAGGTTAGATAACCAAGATCAATGGTTTTTTTTTTGTTTTTTTTTTTAATTATTTTATTTTTATTTTTTTCATAAGCAGCACATCTGTTCATTTTGGTGAGTAACCTTGTTAGAGGATCTAGGAGTTCAATAAAAAGATAATTTGTAATGGTGCTCCAACAAGATGTTACTCCTCCTCAACCTCTCGTTGTCCTTCGATAATGTCATCACCGAACTATTGTAGCCGCCGCTGCCACCACCATTCATCATCAAAACCCCACTCATCCGATATGATAGTAGCCGCAAGTCACACCAAAAACCTAAATTAGTAAACATATACTCGGTGGTGGACTGGGCAACAACTTCGCTGAAATTTGAGACCCGAGGATCAGCTCGCCTTCTTATCTCTCCATAAAGTTCAATTTTGCTCAAATAAAAGGTTGCAATTTTTTGAATCTGGGGCTTTTTTATCCGAACCGGAGATGATGAGAACTTTTATCCAGGAGATGATGAGAACGAAATTAATCATGAGCTATCAACAAGCCAGTGGCCTAGAATACAGACTCCTACTTTTCAAAGGGAGATTAGGGGTTCAAGTCTCAGTGAAGACATGTGTGTGAGTACAACTCAAGGAAAAAAATAATAATAATAATAATAAAATTAAAAAAAAAAAAAAAAAAAAGTTCATAAGCTATATGCAAAGATACATCGTACACTATATATCAATGGCAATGATCCCGATGAAAGTGGGTCAAAGCGTCTACTATATATTAGTGGCAATGGTCCGAATGAAAGTGGGTCAGAGTATGAGACAAAATACTGAACAATATATATAGATCTACAGTCTATATTAGTTGAAAATGAAGTGAGGTGAAATCAGCTTTGTATATCTTAGCTAAAGAATAAATCCAAAACTTCATTCTTACATTCTTTTAGTCGTATTTAATAATGGGGATCTTGAAATATTACTTGAGCAATGAATATCTTCTAGAAAAAAAATAAAAATAAAAATAAAAATTGATTGAAGTAATAATTACTTACCTGAAAGCCATTATAAAAGTAAGAAATAGAGCACATCAAAAAATCTTCTTTTATTTGTTTGAAACTGGTGTTAATTTTTTAAAAACAATTTAAGATTAACGAACATGTATTTCTATTTATTGTATTTAAAATAAGACATATTTTGATGCTATCAAACAATGCATCTGATTATCGAAAAATAAAAACTACACATAAACACTCATTATGTTTAAATTTAAATGATAACAGACAAATAAAAACAGTTACCAAAGAGAGCCTAAATATGAAAGACTATAATAATGAGAAATCATGTGGGCTTTTTGGTCATTTAAGATTTCTGATATAAATATCATAAATCAATTGAGTAAATAATAAGGGGCAATTTTAACATTTTAGCATCTTTTGAATTGGAAAATCTGAGAGGGGCTGTTCATCATTTATGTGGCATTGACCAAAACCTCAATGCAATTAACCTTAAATACAATCAGCAGATGCAGCTCTTCATATCAGTTCACAATTGAGGTCTGCTGATTTGGGCCAAACACAACTCACGCTTGAACGCTTGAATTTCAGCATTGGTGCAGAAAAGGAAGTTTACAGTCTATAAAACAGCAATGAAGCATGTCATGTCACAACCCTAAGAACAATCGACAGTAGGCACTTTCTTTGGTGGAGGTGGTGGTTTTGTACGGAGGGAGGGGGGGAGAGAGAAGAAAATATTAAACAAAGATTAAAAAATTGGAAACACATCACATTCACATGGCATACAGTGGTTGCTCTATGCTATATCATTCTTCAGAATGTGATAAAATACCAAAATTTGATAGTCAGGACTACAGAACTATGTATGTAACAACAGGAGGAGAAAAATAATTAATGAAGACATGAACCAGCTTCATCCTGGACACACGTCCAATACATCCAATCCCGTCTCATCGGAATGATTGGTAAGGATTGGAGTCACCAGCATTGACACAAATTGGTACATCAGCCCTATTCTATAGTTTTATGGTGTCACCACATGCTTTTCAGAAGTTAAATAATATACAGAGGAACTGACTAAACCTCCAAGGGTGCTTTGAGGAACCAGATGGTCTTCCAGTTAAGAGCTCTGCAGCATAACACAAGTGGTTCAGACGAGCTCATTTTCGACCTGGCCGTCGAAATCTGATCAGCAGGATGAACGACTGATTGCTTTTGTAGGCCACAAAGAACTGCATAAAAAAATGTTCACGCCTTGGTGAAAATGGAAAAGCACAAAAACACCAAATATTTACAAGAATTATAAAGAGATATTGTTGTTTCCTAAATATCAAAATGCAGTATACATGTGGGATAAATCATGTTACTTGAAGATCTAATAAGAGAGGAAAAGAACACTCCCAAAAAGTAAGTAGAGCTCAAGGCATAAATCAAATTCCAGCAAGGTAGAGCAATGGAATGCTTTTCCACCCACAAAAAATGAAGAAAACGTTGATGTATTTCACATAGCAAGGATTATGTTCTTTTTTTTCTTTTTTTTGATAACTAATACTTTCATTTTCCTTCGCCAGATAAGCCTATATCATTGGATGTACAAGACCATATTTAAATCTAAATCTAGTACGACAGTTTAAATTCTTACAAGCATATGATGTTGATGGCTCTGTTCCTAAATAAGCTCCATTCTGAAAGATGCACTTTATGCTTTCATATGTCACAAAAAACACAATTTCATAATTTCTCAAAAGACTTCAAAGTGCATCCAATCCTTAATGTAAACTCCATCATCATCAACATCCCAATTACTATTAATACAAGCTTGGATAGATGGCTCACCAGTCCTCAACAGGTTTGATGCATTTGTAACAACTCCTTACTGCCATGAGGGTTGCTTGTATCTAATCCGGTCTCCGTCCCATCCGCTATCAGGCTCCTTTCTCTTGAGTACACCTGCCATCTGATACATCTTTAATTGGTCGTCCGCCAAGGCTTGTGAACAAGCAACTGGAAGCTGCCTCAACGCTGAAGGCAACCTCTCATCTCTCCGGTCATCTACAACTCCGCTATCAGGCTCCTTTCTCTTGAGTACACCTGCCATCTGATACATCTTTAATTGGTCGTCCGCCAGGGCTTGTGAACAAGCAACCGGAAGCTGCCTCAATGCTGAAGGCAACCTCTCATCTCTCCGGTCATCTGCAACTCCAGGACCTGCATTAAGATCTAGAGCCTGACCTCCCCATTTTCTACTTTCAAGACCAGTGTTACTTGCACCACCTGGAAGGCTCATAACATAGGATCGAGGGTAGTGGGATGATACACCAGCAGTTGGTCCGACTAGTTGTGGGGTAAGGGCAGGAAAGCAAAGTGAACCACCAGATGAAGAATCCATATATGCCGTTGAACAACCTAAATATGAATTTGATGTCACAGGAAAACTGGTGTCAAATGGGAATCCTGGATATTGAAATGGGGTCGTAGGGGGGATGGTAATTGCAGGGGAGGATGACAGCACGGCCCCCCTGTAGATTTCAGGACCAAAAGAACTGCCCCCAGTAGGGGGGCCCACGACCCTCTGTGAGGTAGTACCAGTAACAACCGGATAACTCTGCTCCCCTCTACCTGGAAAGATCGACGGGATAGTGATGGCGGAATAGGAGTCACCTTGAGGTAACCATGATGAATACTTTGCTAAATCTGTACTACTCATTCTGACACCAGGAATAGGCGATAGAAACGGCACATTGTTCTTGGCATGTGGAGCTGTTTCAGTTACTAACACTTCATCTGGACCAGGTCCATTGTTCAAATCAAAGTCCCTGGAAGCATTTAACTCGCCATTAGAAAATCCACCAGACAAAGACGATCTACCCAGGAATTGTTGAACTTCTAATCTACCACTGTTGCTAAAAGAGAACTGTCCAATTTCAGAACTCTCATCAACTCTGTTCAAATCAAGATCAAGTCCCCCACCACTATGATCGCGAGACACAGATCCTGAATATGTCGCCCGTATAGAGTTCTGGGAAGAAGCCACATCCTCAAGAATTCTCTGGTCTGGCACATTGAGGTCAATGTCGAAAGGAGGACGCACTTGTTTGCTTGGAGTGTCATCTGAGAAAGGGGCAAAAGTTGAACTGGGGGGCATTTCCAGAACCTTTCTAGGTTCTGCAGGCCGGAATGCACTGGTAGCAGCTGATCCTTTCCAGCCCATTTCCCCCTTGGTTCTCAAAGGGATTTCAGGAGGAAAAAATGACCCTTTGGCAGCAGCAGCCACAGTAATTGAAGGGGGGAAACTCCCAGACATGGAAGGAATGGGAAAAGGTAACGGGCAAGGGAAATGGATGACGGATGAATTTCCAGGAATTGATGACTTAACAAACTCCCCATGGTTTCCATCATCAACAGAAAAATCTTCATTCAGATCAAAATCCAGCTTAACAGCCACATCTGAACCTGCAGGCAACAAAGAAGCATTCACACAGGAAGCAGGTTCCTTTATCCCTATTTCAACTCCATCTAACTTGCGCCCACTAGACTTCATACACTGTTCTGTTTCTTGTACAGGATCTGTGGGAGACTCCTCTATGGGAGCTGATCCACCAGGACAGTAACTAAGAGCCTCATTTCTTTCCAACTTCTGCTCAGCACATTCACTCTTATGATCTATGTTGGGTGAACCTAAATCAACTTTTTGTTCCCCAGTCTGTTCAGTCCGGCTTCCTACCTTCTTGGTACCAGCCTTTTCAGCCTGTGACTCCACGACCAAAGCACTACCAGAACAAGAAGGCAGAGTATCCGCACTTTTTCCACTTGTAGACTTTAAGTGGAGCTTTGTCCCTAGGGATGACATCTGCTCAGTTAAGAAACCACAATCTGACTCTTTCTTCACGGTATCTTTCTCCTCCTTGCACATTCCTAAAGATGAGGGAGAATGGGATTCTTCATTGACTCCGTTCTCAACTTTTGCACTTGTAACAGCTACTTCTGGTACCATTACTACACTGTTCTCAACAGTTCTTTCTTCTGCATAATCGACCTTCTTATCTTCGTCTAACATGGGACTTCTTGCTTTGAATTTAGAATGAGAAACACTGTTATTTCTCAGCTGCACAGAACCTAACTTGCTTCTCTCAATAAACTGGTCAACGTTATTCTCTTCGGCCTTGACCTCTTTTTTATCATCTACGGAAGACATAGCCAATGAAGCATTGCAAATTAGTTTACTGGAGTTCCCATCAGATGTCAAGCATGGGCAGCATGCATTTTGCTGCAAATCCATAATGGAAGAATCCAGTTGTGCACTGCGCTCCCCCATCTTATCTTCACAGCCGAATGAAGTAACTTTACTATTTCCAGAAAAGTTTGTTGAGGCAGGCATCGCACGATGTTGGGAGTCGATACTAACACACATAGAATCAACAGAATTAACTTGCTCCACCGGAGAAGCACTGTGCGCAACATCATTCAGTTGCTCCTCATTCCGAGCTATATGTTCATCCAATTGTCTCAATTTCAAATCATTGCCAGAGCGGAGGTCCTCTGGTACAGGTGAATTTCTCCCAGGAGATCCCAATGGTGAGGCATCAGATCTGGGCATTTCTCCAGCAGCCACACTGGCAAGCAGATTCATCCCAATATCATCCCCACCTGATGCAGACGTACTGGCTTCAGATAACTTGACACAGCTCTCAATCAAAGCATTAATAGAGCTAAAAGAAGCATCAAAAGGTTTCCCTTGATTGGGGGTAATTCTGGAAGATAAACCAGTAAATTTGGAGGCTTCACTCGGTTTCTCACCATCTATAGCAGCGCTGCTCCGTTCATCACATGGAGTACCAGTAGATGACACATTACCTTCATCAGACCCGGCCAATTTACCTTTGCCCTGAAATGAATCCGAGTCCACACTTGATGCACAGGTAACCTGCAAGGTATCAAATTTTCCCTTTACTTTCTGATCGTGGGTGGTAGGATCTTCAAAAGAACCACCACTAGCAGTTTGTGCAAGACTTTGAACAGTGTTTGGCAACCTGACGATCAATCGGTGGCTATTTCCCTGATCCACAGGGGGTATGTCAGCTACCCTCGTAGGTGAGAACTTTTCAGTCGTCAAACTCCTATTTGAAAGGCTAAATTTCCCCAAATCAGTTTCATTTTGAACACCTGAGACAGCTGATCCATGAGGACTCTTACTCAACTTCCAATGGCCAGATGTAGTGCTAGAGATCTTATTCACGCTCGGGGAACCAGCAGTTGAAGTGCGTGCGTCTTCCCTGTAAGAAGAGCCCCCCATTTTTGCATGATCACTTGAACACGATTGGCTATTGTTCTGAGACTGACTAGAACTGCTGCTCTTCTCCTCTTTAATTGTTGATAGAGGTAGATCTGAGGCTCCACCACCAACTAATGATGCAGAACTGGCATCCTTGGCGCTGGTACCCATTGATGTAGTCATTGATGCTGCTAATTTTGTTGAGCCAGGAGATTCCGATGCAAACTTAGAAACATCTTCACCAGAACCAAGCTTAACCGGTGTAGTTTTAGCTGCAGAAGACTGTAGAATGGAACTCTTCACACCAACCTCAGAGGATCCTCCAATACGCCGGTTCCCTATATGAGAAACTTCAGAAAGCACTGACTTAGTAGGCCATGAACCACCACCACTTGGCCCAGACTTCGCTTCAATCATTTTAATCTCAGCTCGAACACGTTCCTTCCATGTGTCAACTAAACTCTTAGCTTTCTTCTGAATTTCAGAATTTTTGTGACTACGTACCAAAAGATTCACAGACTTGCCAACATTACAATTTTGTAGCGCATGAAGATTTACAGGCAGCTTATCCAATGCACGAAGCAAAGCAAACAGAAATTCCTCGGCAGATTTATCGCTTTCCTTCGGGCTAATGCCATCACCAATCTTCCCTTTATGAAGCTCTTGGAGCCATTCATCCAACACAGGCAGGCCCCTGAGTTGTACAAACCATCCAAGGCAATCAAACCTGTCGGTGACAGCAATTACATCAACAAGCATTATTCGGCAAGCCAAATTAATTTTCTTCTCAGCACTGTCAGGTTGCATGAGTTGCACTAGTTTTTCGACCCCTTCAAAATCTACAAGCCCACCTTTGTCTGTTATTTTAGCAATCTCAGACTTTAGAATGTGTTCTGGTCTAAATTGACCAGAATCTGGATCATCTGTTTTGGATGACCGCTCCCGTTTGACAGGATCAGATCCTTGCTCACTCCGATCCTTCTTCTTCCCCTTAACCTGAGAAGCAACGGGGGAGTTGCTGTCCTGTATGCTATCTGAACCAGGCTTTAACTGTGGTGTTCCCGCCGGATTATTCAAGGGTTTCGGGGAACGGCCTCCTGACTGCACTGCTCCGTACATTTCTATTCGTGTTTTGTTTAATAGCTTATCTACTTCTTCCTGCCGATCCTGTATCCAGAAACAAGACTAAAAAACTTATCAAGAGAAGAAACTGGTTAATGTAACTATCATATATACAATACAAAACCACAATACTCACGTTAATGTAGTCTCGGTCAGTTAGCCACCATAAACACTTGTTCTCAATATCATACACCCGTCTGCACACAAATGAGGAGATACCTGAAGGAAGTTCAACATCTTTACCAAGAAATGCAACTTTACACGGATGGAGTAATGATGCAGCAGGTATCTCATCCTTGTGAAATGAGTAAAAGACCTCGTTAGGTGCTGCTTCCAGCAAATTACCTTTTCCAAGCTTTACATCAGCTGGTCGATAGAGCCAATTCACACATAAACTTAAACTTTCCTCTTCTCTTAATATTAACCTATGAATTATTCCAATGAAAGGTGGGGAATCCTGGGGTGGCTTGAAAAGTGCACAATCACCAACACAAATCTTGCGCCCATCCTACAAGAAAGCAAAGCCTAAGTGAAGAATACTCCTTAAGTTTTTGAGATAAACAAATTGCGCTTTCACATGCCAATGTAGCTATGTACATGTACTTTAGGTACTTCTACTGGAGATAGAAGATATCACAGCAACCTAACCACAACTTATCAGTACTATAACAAAAAATAAACCTAAACAACATAAGTGACAACTCCACAATTAAAAGGATTCACCAAAAATATTTATAGATGATGTTACACTCTCACATAGCAATTTAGTTGTGGTAAAAACAAAAAGTAAGAGAAATAAACATAGAAGGCAGAAAGAACAATGACGGTAGATGACCCCAAAAAATTGAATTCTCAAATTTACTTCCACTTTGGACAAATGGCTAACATCCAGACAAGAAGAAGTTTACTTCATATCTAGATGCTATGTTACCTGGGTCCTCCTTTCTTCATCCTGGATTATCTGTATCGGTGCAACATGACATGGGCATGGATACACAAACTTCAATATAATGGAACATCTTGCAAAACAGTCGGATCCAACACTTGGATACACGCCCACACCTGACACCCACAACCGAGTTCATGTGACATAACCTAAACAAAGCGACCTCAACCACAGAAGCATATTATTGTTTCTTCTATTAGTGTGGGCATGGACACTACTCTTACACTAACAGTCAAAATAAATCTATCCATGACAAACCCAGTGTGTGTAGAAACCTAAAATAGAAGCAATCCAAGCTTGGCATTTGTGTCACTGGATTAATTGGTAAGTAATCATGTTAAAACAATAACCACCGAAACAAACAAAAACGAAAATAGTAGTCCAATTCAGGGTGTTTGGATAATAGTCGCACTAATATCCCAAAGACTGCTTTTAACCACAAAGCTAATGACATCAGTAACATTTCAAAGTATGCTTCCAAATTACAACAACACATGGTGAAAAGAGATGTTTCAATCTACATTCGTGTATTTAGGGCGTACATGATTCTTATAAAGTTTGTGACAAAATTATTATATGAAACAAAATTATGCATCTATAGAAATAAAAGCCAAGTTTATATAACACTCTAACATATCCATCCAACTGTTTGTGCTGAAAAGATGTCCAACTTACATTTATATTGGATTTGTTCAGAAATGAATGATTCTTGAAATTTAGCGAGAGAGTATTTCCATTAACTGAAGTAATTTATTACAACAAAACACAGCAGAAAATGAATTCAGCTATGCAAATGATATTGTTTTCTTAGGCGCCACACCACCCATAATTGCCAAACCCTACAACAGGTAAAACTTAACGTCAAAACTGCCCAGCCCAAAAAATTCCGTATCTACCTCCAAAGAGACTAGCTGATCTAAACAAGAATTGAACCAGTTAATTAGAGAGCATATAGAGATTACCAAATTTGCATAGCTAAAAAAAAATTGAGCAAATCTCACATTTAATTGAACACTTTGTTTCGTAATTTCACCCAAAACCCAGACACACACCAAAAAAAAATATATATATATATATATATACACACACACACACAACCCTCAGTACATAAAAATTGCCTTTATTTATCTATTCATTTTTCTCCTGAAACCTACAGAACAACTAAACAACATAACATGGCCAACACGATCAGCATTCTCACTATCCACTGGATGACTATAAACCAGTAAGAAATTTCTAACGAATCTCGCTTACAAAATTAATAATTGAAGTTATATCGTCGTCAACCAAGGAAAAAAAAAAAAACAAGATATATAACACCGCCACAGAAAACACAATATAAGCAATATATATATTTACATATGTTTGTAGGTATACTTTGGAGAATGAATCGGAGGTAATTGGAGCAGAATCGGTAGCGGCTACAGACGACGTGGTGGATGCAGGGACTGACCACATGTGCCGGCGGTGTGTCCTCCGCTCACCTTCCCGCCCATGCATAATAACCGTCCATAATCGCCGGTTTCGGTATCTATCAAGCCACTTTCATCACTGACGAGAAACATCAACTCCAATAAATTTCCACCTTTTTGATCCCCCTTATCAATAAAACCCTAGATGATAATATTTTACTCGGGCTGTTTTGAAACCCTAGATCGATGCATAAATTTTGTGTCGCCGTTACAAAAACGGAAACCCTAAAAATCAGGGCTCAATTTTGAGCTAAGAATCACCGGAATTTGACATTTAGGGCTTAGGTGTCGATAAATCGAATCGATTTGACGGAAAATTCGACTAATTTGGATCTCAAAGAGAGAATTGAATTAGCAGAGTCGAGAAATTTCAGGGGAGGGTTTCGAGTGAGCTGTTTCGCTGTGTTTGTGTGGGTAGAGAGAGAGAGAGATTGTGAAACGGCGAATGGACGAGCAGGTGAAATGGTTGGGCGGACCGTTGGGTCAGGTCAATTTGGCCAAGGGAATAATTGATGCGGGAAAGGAAAACGACACCGTATTCATGTTCCTTTGTCATGAATTTTTTGGTTCTATTTCTATTTGAACTATTTTTTTAGTAAATTACACTAACCCTCCCACAGCTATAACTTGGTTTCGTTATCATTGTTTAATTCGTGAAAAAGTCTCTGTGAACTCAAATGATATTGTCATCCAATCAAAAATCTATTCGTGTTTTATCTTTGCATTCGATACTAAAAGATTTAATTTTATGTAAAACAATTATTTTATTGTAAATTTTAAGAGTTTGCTTAATTTTTAAGATAAAAATAGTTCTCAATAATTCAAAAACTAAAAAATTGTTTTCATTTTTCAGACTGAATTTTTTTAAAAATGAATTAAACTCAATTTTTTTTTGTACTAACAGAAAATTGTTTTCATAATTACAATTTGTACTAACAGAAAATTATTTTTATAATTACAAACCAAATAGACATTAACTTTCTTGTTAATTTTCATTCAAATGTTTTTCTACCATACTGGCATACTGGTCACTCCAATGATCTTCTTGCTTTATATACTTGGCATTTTGGATAATAAAAATTTGAAGTCATACATTATATGCTCGATGCTTTTTTTACCACATTTTTAACTTCATTATTTGCATATTTTTCATTTTCGAACTTTCTTTGTGTCTAGTATCCTGTTAAACTTGGCAAAACTTTTTTAAAAATAAATAAATTATACACGCACTTATTATTATTCAATTGAGGACTTAACTCTCAACTTTTAAATGGAAAGAAAATAAAAATACAATTTAAGTCGTTAGTAATACCACTTCTGTTTTTTTTTTTTTTTTTTTTAGTTTTCTCAGATAATCATGTCATTTTATTCCAACATTACATACATTAGTTAATTTAGTTTCATCTTTTAAATTCTCATTTTACTTGGAAAAATATCAAATTCTCTTATTTAATTAGTTTACTTTTAAAGATTTTTAAATATTCAAATTTCTTTAGAAAATATGCATTTATTTAGATAACATATATATATAGAGAAAGAGAGTAGTGATCTCT
>JAOTQH010000046.1:1130165-1140608 GCA_025631255.1 Cornus kousa
TCTTTGCATTCATGAACAGGTATCATTAATATTGATCTAAAATGAAAAATTCAAAATTAAACGACGACCCTTTTAGATCGAACTTTTTACGTTGACTCATTTAAAAGAAAGGTACCAAAAAACAAAAAAAAAAAAAAAAACAAACAGAAGATAGTAAGACCTAGTAATTTGCTTGGTCTAGCAAGATTATTGATCGATTTCCAAACAAATACTGACTATAAACAATATAGTTATTAAAGACCGATCTAATACAAACATTGGACAGTGAATATATATTTGCAAAGGTTGTTAAGGATAACAAATTCTTTTCATATTAGAGTAGTCATCATCATCATCCAAACATACAAGAAAACCCCACACAAAACGAAGTACCAAATACCAAACTACAGAGAAAGAGAGATCGAGTAGTAGTCTAGCTTCTCGATCTTAATTAATACAGGAATAAACAGATCTTAATTCTTACCATAATACTACTGCTACTGTCTTCTTCAATGACCTAAAATGTGAACTCACAAAACAACAAAAGCTAGAGAGAGACACCCACCCACATATATAGGCAGAATAAGATTAAAAATTATAGAATATATATATAGACCTTAATTAATTTGCTTGATGAAGCAAATGATCGGACCACGATGCTTGATTCCCCAAACAAGTGACAGACTTTGAAGTCAATAATCCAAAGAAGACCGTACCCTTCAGTGCTTGAAAACGTTGATCATGAGTGACTTGTTCTTGATCATGATCACCATCATCAGCAAAAGTAGGTCCATCTATGGTGTTGGTGATGGTGATGATAATGATGATGGTACTTTAAGCAGTAGGTTATGGTCGTGGGCATAATGATGATGGCTCTGGAGAAGGTAAGGTGGTGGGCAGAGAGAAGAAGACATGATGATTGTTTTTCGGGCTTCGTTGAAAGAAGAATGAAATAAAGATAAAAGCTCCATGTTTTTTGTGCCAGTCTCTTTCTTACCCCTCACAGGAGCTACCTACAGAGTACTCATGAGTCATGATGAGTGAGAGAGAGAGAGAGAGAGAGAGAGAGAGACAGAGAAAGTGTGTGTGCGCGCGTTATTATCATCTTTCATGAAACTAAGGGATATATTTATATATAAACAAGCATGATAACATAAACTCCACCCTCCGTGTAGCGCGTGTTAGTAATAATAGTAAGTTAAGAAGCATGGACATTTTTGCCAAGATGTTTTATGCGTGGATACACTTACACTCCGAACACATGTCTACGTACATTTCATTTAGTTCATAATTTAAAATTAAATTTTATTAGAGTAGTAAGGCATCATATAAGTGCAAGTGTCTGGACTTATTTAGATACTTAATATATTACATACACTTCACCGATACATTCTAAATTTTCATTACAAATCACTCTTCACCGTTACACATGTCATAATATGTAATGACATGAACGAAAAATATTAATATAAAATATTCACATAATTTTGTGAGTTATAATTTTTAAAATGAATATTAATTTTAAAATTAATCACGTTTGCACCGTATTCATGTCTTTGCTTAAATTTGACATATCTTGTCCATGCTATTTATATACTAAGTCCCAACAAGACGAGTGTCCATATCTTAAGAGAGAGATATATATATAAAATGACCTTATTATTGGTGAGGGGTGCCTTATTTGTTTGTTTGTCATTACCCCTCCATTCTCATGAAAAAGACGTTTTATTCTTGAGATGTATGAGGGCGCGAAGTCTCATATTTATGTGTCCTCTCAAGATGAAGTAACCATTTTTCTTTCTTTTGGCACAAAACATAAATACTATTATTTGAATTTTATTTAATTACATACTATCTTATATTAGGCATGATTCGATTATGTTCTTTTGATGTATAATAAATACAAAATAATAAATACAAATATATTACTTCATATAAGCATTTATGAGTATCTTTGATTCTTTATGTTCTAGGTAAACATCTAACCTCATTTCTAGAAAATAAAATAAAATTGCCTCATAACAATTTCTATATTTATGTCCCGATTTTTGATTTGATTTGGAACAAGATTAAATTAAAATGAATCACCAGCACCTTTTTTTTTTTTTTTTTGATCTCTCACACACACACATGTCTCCACTGAAATTCAAACCTAACTTCTCTTTGAAAAGTAAGAACTTGATATCGTTAGGCCACTGGCCTGCTGGTCTAGCACTTATCCTTTGTTTTTACTTCGGATTGAATTATTTATTTTTTCGGATTGAATTTTTTTTTTTTTTTGAAAGGTTACTTAGGATTGAATTGATCCAATCATTGTCAGAGTGCAGCGAGTTCGAATTTGAATTTGAATTTCCCAACATTTTCTTACAAGAATACTCTCTATTCGTGGTTATTTTTTAAAGGGTCAAATGATGTTCTTCCAATCTTTAAAGAGTTTAGCATTATTACTCTTCTTGAAATTATTCAGTAAATGAGGATCATATGGTTATGTGTGATCGCCTGTGCTTCATTGCCTTCCTACCTGAAAGAGTAACGCTATTTAGACTCTTCTTCTTCTTTCGTTTTTTTTTTTTTGATAAAGTGTATAGCGTGCAACAATTATATAATAATGATTTTTAATTTTTTTTTTTTTTTTTTTTTAATGCAATGAGGCTGTTAATTTAACATGTCATTTTCTTTATTTTTAAATAAAATTAAAATTTTAATTTTTTTTTTTTTTTTGAAAGGCCAAAAAAAAAAAAAATAATTTAGTGGATTTGTTTTTTTCCATTGTATCACTAAAATCCATAAACAGAAATTTAGTTTTCAAATAAAAAGAAAAAAAATTAACAAAAGTATGGGTTTAATCAAGTAGGTCATAAATACCAAATGCTGAATTTCTGTAGAGTGGATTAAGTTTCCCTCAAAACACTAACATCAAGGGATGAATGGACGTTTAGAATTAGATCTCAATCTCCATTCCAAATCTTGGGACAACGAGACAAGATTCGAAAAAAGAAAAAAAAGAAATAGTGAAAAAGGAAATGTTATTGAAAAGTTCATGAAACAGACAATTATCTCCCGACCATAATAACTGTAGTCTTCTTGTATCTTTCCAACACAATTCTATGTTGCTCTCTCTTCTTTCACCTTTTCTGCTGAGAGGGACATGGTAATTTTGGACTTATTTGGAAGTGGGTCTGAATATCTGTCCCACTGGTAAAAACAATCTCAAGTAACTTTTCTGGGCGTCATTTAGATGCAATATAGGCTTAACCAAAAAAACCAACAAAGAAGCCTAACCAACATGATTATCAAAAGTAGATCATCATTGTGAAATCCTGAAAAAAGTTAAAAGCTCATGCTTTCAATGTATCAACCAACTTTCCCACCTCCCCCATTCCTTTACTTGTCACTAGCAGAGTCCAAAAGGGAATCCCATACATTGTATGTTTTCAACATGGATGAAACAACTTTCTCACCTCACGCATCTTTTTACTGCTCACTAGCGTCGCAAAGGCTATCCAGTGTAAGCAAAAGTCACCCCTCTATGGATGTTGCAAAGGATCTTTATCTAACAATTCCACCATCTAACGCGTTTTTTTTTTTTTTTTACTTTCAGACTGTATGTAAGTACTTGCTCGTGAAAAGCATTACATGACGACTTTAGTGTCCAGGGTATTGCTGCAAAGAATTTCTCCATGATGTACAGAGAAAAGAAGCTGGTTTTTTTTGTATGATAGCATGGAAAATCTGGGAAGATTTGATAAACATGGCCAGCTGCAAGAGGTGGCGATAATCACGGTGCGTGTGAGTAATCCAGTTGACCCATCCAAATCACATCATGTTACAAATAACTTCACCACATTTCAATCTGAGTTTTGATAGGCTCGGCCCAAGCACAAAGTCTTCGGTTGAAGACTTGAGCCTGAAAATAATTATCCTTTCATTAAAGAATCAGCATCTTCAAATAGTAATAGTTGAAATTTCCAGTGTGAATGGTTCTAGAACAATCAGAACTCGATCTACCTGAATTCAACACGTCACCAATTCTACAGACAGTTATATTTTTACTGTAAAATTTCTCCACGAGCATTATCCCAATCTACTTGTAATCATTGATTAGTCTAGAATCAACACTTACCACAAGAATTGCAACCATTCAAGACCAAGAGAAGTTTAGAAAGCAGGCTGACCTTCCAGAAAAATGTACCATGTGCCCGATTTTGCCCTTCAGTTAAGCCTTGAAGTAGCCAGGGAGTTGGGCCCAATAAGATATCACTCCAAATGTAACTCAACATCTAAACATGAGCCTTGGCACTTTTAACTGAACATGTGGTGCACTACTATGACATCAGACCCTGCAAACAATTTGTGCATTAGATGAATGGTTTCATCGTATGATTCTAAGTCATAATACTTGCACTCTATAAAAGAAAAGTGACCTTTATCAATGGGCTCCAAATATTTCAAAGCAGAAAAGATAAAACTGGTGCCGTAAACAATGCAACAGTACCATTTGAAACAAACTCCAAATTCATTCTAGGATGCTTCCTGTCCCTCTTGGTTACACTGCAACCCACACTCAAGTCTGATGGCTGACAAGAGCTCAGGAGAAATAACCGGCTGAGTCCCACCCTCTCTGCCTGCTGAAGTGTTCCTCGCGTCTCTTGTATTCTTTTGGACGGATTGGCCAGGTTCTTCCACCGCTCCCCAACCCCTGTAAAGTATGATTTTACTGGGTTCCCGAGAAACTAGAACTGCGCCTGTGGCTTGCTGTGAGGAAAACAGAAGAAAAAGAAGAGCTTTAAGACAATCTGTCCAGAGCTAAATGAAAGCACAAGAAAAGAGACATTCCCATAAACAGACCTCCAGCTTAGAAACAACCTCCTGGACTGAAGTCCCTTTGGCTCTTCCTTTGATATTCACTATGGCTAGAGGATGCTTCTGAAAGTGCACCTTGATTGTTTTTGCCACTCCAGTAACAACGTTGCTCTTCCCTAAGAAATGATGGCAATAGCAGAAATGCCCACTGTGATAAGTTCTCCTCATTTGCTATTCATACTTTGTTAAGTTGCCAAAAGACAGATTAAAATAGGCGAGAAAAAATTGAAAATCATCACCAAGGGCTTTAGCCCAAGTGGTATCACCTCATCCTGCTACATGGAAGGTTGAGGATTCAAGTCCCCAATCAGACAAAAATGATGGTATGTATGCATGTCACTTGCCTATCAAATTCTTTTGTTTTAAATACAGATTAGCAGATTGCATTAGGCCAAAAAGTTAAAGGTGGACCTCCACAAATTTTAGGTAATTTTGCAAAGGAAATCCAGCAATTCCAATATAATTTTGCGAAGCCTTTTTCAGTAAGGAGTATAACCTCAAGCTATCCCACTACATGTAGCAATGGTCAAAGCAACCACCCAAAAAAATAAAAATAAAAAACAATAAGCAAGTATCCAGAACTAATAGAGGTGCATGGATATTACCTATGGCAAGCACAGGACGCTTTTTCATCTTGAGGGCTTGCTTTCGCAGAAGAAGCCTGTCTTTATTGGAAAGCCGTGCAGCTCTGAGAGGTGTCCCATTAGGCCCAATTTCTACAGCTCTTTGAACTAATAATGATGAATCACTTTTCTGTGATTCATCAGATGGAGCGATGATCTTATTCTCAGAGAAATGTGGCTCAGCATTGACAGTATGCGAAAAGCTTGTCTGACCTTGTGATAAAATAGAATATACCAGTAACCAGCTTCAGAAAAATGAATTATCCAAGTAAAATTAGAAAAATGAAGTCAACAAAAAGTAGTTCATTAAATCTTACCCTAATATTATCGGGATCATTTGCAGGCTCAACATCTCCACCTTCACCGTTCATATCCATGACAACATTAATTTCTTTAAAAACTACTTCAGATGAAGGTTCTGCTTCAGTTAAATCAAACTTGCCCACTTCCTTTTCCTTGTATTTTAAAGAGGAATCTGCCAGGATATCCCGCTGTGTGATTTCTGGAGTATCACTTGAAGATACCATGCCATCATTTGAATTAAAGAAAGTTGAATCAGCTCCATATCTTTCTCTAGCCTACAGATATAATGGTATAAACAAAATGCTCAAGTCAGAAGTGAAATTTCAGCAGACGTTGAAATGTGCCTCATCTGAATGAGGCGTAGCCTCAATGATTTCACACAGCTTAAGCCTAAATTATAGTAGCACTGCCAAAAATCAAGGCCTGAGACTATCATGACAGTTGAATAGGATCTGGCCTATTGCCTTATAAATAAATAAATAAAAGTTATCTGGCCTATTGATAGCTAACGGGAGACGCAAGGGCTTCGAAACGATGGATATCACTGACATAGAATTGCATCCAAATGGTATACTCCTTACCTCTACATTTTCTAGATTGCAAGCAGGAGATACTAAAGAAGAGTGGTAATTAGTTTCAAGTTCAGTATCAGATCTCTTGTTTTCGGTAAGCTGCATTCCGTTTGTTTTCTGCTCTTTGACCTGGATAATTACTAATCAAACTTAGCCCATTTTATATCACTTGGGTGAGGTTTGTATGAAATTAGAGAGAGAGAGAGAGATCACTCACCAGCTGAAGTTCTGATCCTTTTGCTGACTGCATACTGTTCGTCTCCTTGTCCTTGGCCTGCGTCAAGACAAAACTCTGTAATTTATGTTGAAAATAATTGCAAACTAACTGGATAAAGTAAGAATGGATGCATAATACCCACCAACTGTAGCTTCAACACATCTATATTTCTGCCAAGCTTCAAAACATGAAGTTTCAAGGACTGCATGATATACAAACTATAATGAATCAGACAAATAAGTAGATAACATTTTGGGTCAACATCTTAACAGAACTAGAAAAAGGTAAAATAAGAAAGTATGAAGTTAATAATTCTGTACAAAAAACGAGAGCCTCATGATTTAAAGGGCAAGACAACTGGGTCCTTCAAGTTGATGGACACCACCACTACAGACCTTCCAAGCAAACAATGAACCTAGCCAGACAACCCCAATTACCCACTTAATTTGGTTTTCCTTTTAAACATGATCCCTTTTTTAGTGGACATACAACTAGATTGGAGTTACGAACTTCTTAGTATGATATACCCACCCAACAACACACCCACAGAACCAATCTTACCTCACGACGTTGTGCTTCTTTAGAGCGTTTCAATGCTTCCCTTTTACTTAGGAGTGTCCGAGGCCTCAAACAAGCAGGCCGTTCATAGTTTTTCCCGCGATACATTATGATTGCATAACCCTTACTGACTCTCTCTACTGCCACTAATATTCCACCACTTTCTGCTTCTAATGTCCGTGCAATTTCATAAACCTCTTCGGTGCTTCTCCCACCAAATATTATCTTCACAAGTTCCCGATACTTCCAATGAAGATGCATGTTTTCGATTGTTCCATCAAAAACCCCTCGTCTACCTGTGCATGGAAGAGAAAAATGCTTATCAGGGACCACTTCTGCAGAAGCCAGAATGAAATGTTCTGATAGCTTCCATAATGCTTTTCATTTTCTTTTCAGAAAGGAAGAAAATTTGTGAAACGACTGTTGGATTTACTGATACTGCACTAGACAGCAAACTCACCCAATAGTAAGAAAGGCTTCATTCTCAAGCCAACCTTCCTCAGCATATATCTTTCCTCTTTAGTGATACCCTCTTTATCTATTTCAGGTTCTTGGGGGATCATTTCCTTCTCCAGCTCTGCTAAAAGTTTGTCTGCCCTGTCTTTCTTTGCTAGTGCCTGTCAGGAGAAATATGCCATTAGCAAGCATGAAATGAGACTTGAACAGGAAGTCAGCATTAGCATCTATATGAATACTTACTGTTTGCAACTTGGTGCTAGTTCTTTCAATAGCTGCTTCAGTGGACCTTGGCTTCCTTCTTTCAGAGACATGATTTTGTTTCTGGTCATTTATCCCATCACATTCATCTTCAGAACCACCTTGCATAGTCTCAAATTTATGGTCCTGCATAGCCATAACTGATGTACTGTCATCTGTCACCTGTTTCTCCCCATGAATTCCATATTTTCTCCGCTCTTCTATTGCTAAAGAAGCTGCAGCTGGCAGGAAATCCTTTCCCCTATAAAATATAATATATTCCTTGTCCCGTGAGAGCAGGGTGCCTCCAGTCAGCCGCTGCAATGGTCCATTCAAATAAATACATGTTAATTAAGAAACTGTAAAGAAAATGAGTCATAACAAAAAGGTTTTCCCAATGAAGTTTTCTCTTCTCCTATAGAGGTTGTACCAGCCTCTGCAACAGTTTGTGGAAGTAATCCTCAAAGCTCACTTAGAAATCGATCAATTGTATCTGTAAGATTTGTCTCTCTTACAATTTCCATGTAAATTATTTCCTCTCCTCTTCATTCTATTGGTCTATAGGACCTGTGCATTGGCCCATAACAGATTTTACTCTTGACGATACCGTTATGTAATAATAGCACTATGAAATAATGATAACAACCAATATTTAAAATCATGCTTAAAAACTGACATATATTAAAAAAAAAAAAAAAAAAAAAAAAAAAAAAAAAATAAAATACATAATTTTAAAATGTCAGCAATTTATAATGATAGAAAATAAGAAGGAATTTCCATATAATTTAAAACCTTTAACTCTTCAGCCATCAATTCACTGTTAGTATTCTGGACTCCTCTCTTAACTGCAATTTTTGCAATCTCACATTTCTCCCAGAGCTTGACTATTTTAGCAGCCAATCCTTGAAGTCTTCTGTTTCTTCCTGATAATGACATAAAAGTAAGTGAAACAAATGTTAAGCAGAATGATAACAGCTGTGAAATTTTAGTTCCCTCCTGACCTAACACAAAATGGCACGGAAGAGGCCGACCGAGTCTCTTCAATGTTGTCATCTCATCATTTGTTAGTTTAGGTTTCACCCCAAATGGAAGGAGACGGAAGGGCCTCCTGTATCCAGGAAAAGCTGCTGGTAGAAGATCAGCATCAATAGGCAGAGGATCATATCCCCACCAATCAGTAAATCGTGGACCAAGTCCATCTAACAGACGGTCAGCTTCTTCTGCGAGTTGTGCCTCACCAGGGAGTTGAAATCGTACTCTATTTGGGGAACCAACACCTTGTATTAGGGGTGGTTGAGCTTTGTTGTTGGATGAATTTGGTCCAGCAGAGTTTACACCATCCGTACCAGATGAGTAGCTTTCCATTCTAATGTGTACTCCACAATCCACGCGTGAATCAGATGAAGTAGTGGCAGAAGTGTCATTTTCTGAATTGTTATCAGAAAAGAAGTACGGATACTTATAATTAGCACCCCTGTACAATATTATATTACTTCCAGACCTCCAAATAACCAGCCCACCAGTTTTCCTCTGAGAATGTCAGAAAAAATTTCAAGTTAAACGAATATAAAAAGGCAAAACTCCGATGCTTCATCAATTTCATGCTGAACAACAACGATCTATGTCAACCAAATCCATTCACTTTCAATCAGCATCTGCATGCAGATAAAATCTTTTTAAATCACCGTAACAATGATCTCAACTGCGATCCTATATAAGGTGACCCATAAAGATATATAAATAAATAATGACGGCTGTTAAAGGTCTACACTTTATTTCAACTTTATTAATGGTCCAAACAAGTCTTTGGAATTTGTCATGAAATCTGATTTGGCTATAAAATGGCTAATTATTTAAAAAATAAATAAAAACAAATGTGAAAGATGCTACTACTTGTCATCCTAAGACTTGTGAATCTGTTTCATTTTTGGTTTTTCACATGGAAACAAGTCATTCCTCATCAAATAATGACTTGATTTGTGATATCACATATATACCTAGAAAGATTTATGGCAAAACATGTCTCAGGGAGTACAAGATGTATAATTAAAAGTGGACAACAAAATTTTACCAAGATACCAAAACTTCAGAAAGAATCCAAAAGAGAATATTTGCAGGTTCCAGGAGTTCAAAAAAGTACCGATGTAAATCCCATTTTATCTGCCCATTATATTGATGCTCAATGTTCTTCAACTAGACCGCTGAATTCTGAGTAACAATGTAACTTTTCTGGTTCTAGTGATTATTCTAATTTATTTGTTAGTTACTTGTTAATGCTTAGCAGCCACTACATTTTGGTAGCATAACAAACTTGATAATCAAAGTAACAGACGAAAATTCCAAGACATTTATCACTATGATTCAAGATTTCCAAGTTTCAATCAAGTTTACACAAAAAATAATAATCACAATTGTTATTACTTAACTATGAATTGCATTTCAGATTAAATGACTCTAACCTCCAATAATTCATGAGTCCTCTTCATGTTCATCCTACACAAATCCTCACAAGCGATCTTCACAAGCTCTGTCCGCCTCCATCTCTCATGAATCCCGTTAACAATTCCCTCCGTAATCCCCGCCTTCCCCACCTTCAACTTCTTCTTTAATCCAATCCCAATTGTCCTCAGCC
>JAOTQH010000046.1:1140708-1162706 GCA_025631255.1 Cornus kousa
AGACCTATCAGGGAACAACACCTATGTCCAGTTATCCATCCTAGGCGATATACGCGCCCTAACCATGGACATGAGACACAAGCTCATTCCACGGCCTCATACAATATATATATAAAGCCCGTACTCCTCCTAATACATAATATCATCCACCCGTGTAGGGGTTTGATATATGTATACACTCCATCCTGAATCCATAATAAGTTACTCAATTCACAATTGATATAACATATATCGGTAAGGGACTTAACCTTTATGATTAATCCATAACCAAATCCAAATTTAAGTAGGCCTTAGCGTGTGAACTAATCCGTACTTAGTATGCCACTGTTCCATACCAGTGCATACTATCCTCCAATCTTCGTAGTTAATAATACAGTATAAAAAGTTATCAACCACATCCTAAAATAAGCATAAACATAGTTTAGCATGAATATAACCAATTTATGCCTTCCATATATCATTTAAATTTTCACATGATAGTTCTCTAAGTCAAAGGTAAAACTGTACTTAGAGTTCCTCCAGATAACATGGTTGATGAAACAGTAAGAACACAAATCAACCATCCTCCAAAATTTGCATAAAAATAGTTTACCAAGTGTTTAACTAAATTATGCACCCAATAACAAGTTTAGAATCTCAGTTCCTGTCCTTTAATTTGATAAGTTAAAGTTATGCAATTCACTTCTCACATGGTATTATAATTAATGCAATGTATCCCAAAACTCTAAACCTTTGTTAATTCCTTCGAAGAACATCTAAGAACACATATATTTAGATAATTACATGCTCTTAATAAAACTAAAAAACATGATTCATAACGTAGGATCACGCAAAGAAAAATAGTGGCTTAAAAAAAACTATAGACAGTTTAAGTTCGATATCCCACTTACAAGTCCTCTGTCTGCTCTTAGATTTAATTCCTATCCTTAACAACTGTATGTACATTTAAGTTTTAATATGTTCACAAGTCCCAGAAAACTCAATTCCACCCTTCAGTTGCATTAAACATTCTCAGAAAAGCAAATTCAACCAACCGGAACAAAAACTAACGTACTGGACCCTTTGAGAGAGCAGACTCTTGGAAAAATTGAGCCTGCTCTTGTTTTTTTCATTGAGCCGGCTCAATAAATCCTAGAGCCGGCTCAATGGCCTTTTGAAGGCCAATTTTGCCTCCCCTTGCACTGCTACCCATTTTGGTTTCGTGTATTTCAACTTCGTTCAAGTTGCAGATCCCAGTGAGACTTAAATTACATGTTTCTCACTTCATGCAGGTTCTATAATGATCATCAGATAGTAATATACCATCAAAACTTGCATTAAAAACCAACCATTAACACATTACAACAAGGCTACAAATTGCACTTAAACACACACACAGAGAAGAATTGTTTTTTCCAAAGAACTATGAACCGTTTCAATTCTTATGAATTTAATCTGTACTAATCATGCTTTAAAATTGTAATTAATTCATAGTTAAATTCCATGGAGTCTTCCTAACCATGCACAGAACACAGACTAAAGGAATAGAATAGAAGAGAACTTGCCTCTTGAGTTTCAGACTGAAACTCTAAACTGTCGTCTCTGAAATTTCCCGACGAGATTCCTAACTGATGTGGAAACCTCTGCTACTTCTGGGATCACCTATGGCAACCTCTCTTTCCTCCTGGAATCTCTCTTGTTAAACTCACAAGATTTCCCCTCTGTTTCTCTGCTCTCCCACTCTCTGTATCTCTTTGTTACGTGAAGAAAGGTTATATGGTTTTTCTCCAACCCTAAACCCACACAAGACTTATATTTATAGGTTTAAAACACTAACCCTAATCCGTGTATATTTAGAGCCCTAATAAAAATCCTTAATCGGCCCATGAAGCTATTCAAGTTAAATTATACGGTGACCTAGTTAAGTAACGTAATTTAAAACGCATCTAAATTATTTCATTTTAAAATTAATAACTACTAAATTAATCCTAGTTAAACAAATACAAAAGAACAATTAAAAAACAAATTATATTACCAAAAATAAGATAATTAACTAATGCAATTTAAACCCACAATTAACAAGTAAATTAACAAGTAAATTAAATAATAAATTAAAAGCACAACATAATCAACACATAAGCAATTAATCACACAAAATGTAATTAAATAAAAATAAATAAATTTCAAGACTGTCCTTTTAAAATTAGGGGTATTACAACTTGGGCCAGAAGTGACCTGCGAGAGTGGTATTGGGTCAAGGCAGAAGGGCTCGATCCATACAGAGACATCAACAAATGGGCCAAATGTGGAAGTCCATAAAGAAGAAGTACTGAAGCTGAAGGCCTAATAATAATTGTAACCGCTTAGAAGCCCAATAACCCTTGCAATTATCTATAAATAGAAGGGAAATAGAAGGAAAGGGGAAGATGATTGTAAATTGTAAGAACATTTCTGCTGAAATAAAGAGAGAAGAATTCTTGCGTTTACAATTGGCGCATTCTGTGGGAAGCAATGAAGAACTTTCGTTCATGCTTGATCAATGTCATGATTGATTTGAGCATAGTTTGTGGAATCGAACATTGATTTCTGGTAATCGAATCCAGATGTGAGGACTTCACGTTGGAGTGATGCACCTACGAATTGTCAGATCACAGCTAGATCCAGTGACTCTGAAGCTAGAAAAGCTCAGATCCAGTGAGCAGTGATCGTAATTTTGGTGAATTCAAATCTAGATCTGATCGAGAACCTGCAACTCATACCTTTACTTTGCTCTGGGATCATGATAGGAGGCGAGAGTTCCAATCCACCGGAGAATGTCCAGCAGATGCAACTAGATGAATTGATGAGTATAATTGAAGCTCTCCGGAAAGAAAACGCAGAGTTGAGAGCAGGAATGCATCTTCAGGAAATCCCGGTAATTCCTCGAGCATTTTCGGCAGCTGAAGAAGTCATGCAATTCGGTGTAGCATGCAATGGAGAATAGGAGGACAATAATCTAACGGATCTCCACCATGAAGAAGCTAGGGCAAATGACTTGCCGCCATTGGCTCGTCGGGTTGATGATCGTGAAGGATCAATTCATATGGATCCAAGGCATGAACAGATCAGACGGAATGATGACAACGTTGCACCAGTTTGAAGGAGGGAGTCCGACGAGGAAAGGTCGTGCGATCCATTCTACCGTCCTTCCGTGACTGCGTTTGATTACAGAAGCTTAGAAAGGAGATCTGCAGAGCAAAGAAATATTGCTAGAGTCTGAAGGGAAAACGAGGCCCTCAGGACAGCAGCTCGGACGGTTGACTCACCGTTTACTGATGAAATCCTTAATGCTCCAAATCCGAGGAAGTTTGCCATGCCAGCCTTCATCCTATTTGACTGAATGACTGATCCGGTAGATCATGTATACCATATTCAATTGAAAATGGCTCTGAATACAGAAGACGATGCCTTGATGTGTAAGTACTTTCCAACGAGCCTATCTGGACCAGCACTCAACTGGTTCAAGAATTTGCCGAAGGGGTCAATTGATAGTTTCAGAAGCCTCTGTGATCGGTTCATCAGTCAGTACTATGGGAATAAACACCTGGCCAAGGACGTTTTAAGCTTGTTCACAATGAGGCAGCATGAGGATGAGCGCCTCCAGGCCTTCCTTACTAGATTCAATCTGACCAAAAGTATGGTGATCGAATGCCATCCATCAACTGCGGTTCAGGCGTTTAAACTAACAATGATTCGTGGAACTTCGTTCCACACAAGTCTGGTAGTGAACACGCCGCAGACCATGGATGAACTGAACGAGAGGGCCGACGAATTTGTCCGTTTGGAGGAAGAAGAGGCAGCAAATATAAGGAAAACTTCAGTTATCTCAACCGAGGAAAAATCTAAGGCCAAGATGCGGCAAAAACCAGCTCAGCCACAACGGCAGACTTCCTGGAAAGCAGAGAAGAGACCTAGAGAAGAAGAACTGGTCACTCCTCTGAAAACCACTCTGGCAAGACTGTACCAAGAAAATAAAGACAAATTCTGACCTCCTCTGCCGATCAGACAACCGCTGGAACAGAGAAATCAGTCTAAGCATTGTGCATTCCATTCTGACTTTGGTAATCAGACTAACGAATGCAGAAATTTGAGAAGGCAGGTGGAGATGATGATTGCCAGAGGGGAATTCGCAAACTATGTGCAAGGCCCGGCAGTGGTCGTGGGTTCGATTCCCACAGACGGCGCCAATTGTAAATACAAGATTTCTTCTCCCTTAATTTTAGCAGAGTTCTCTTACAATTTACAACAATCCTCCCTTTCTTTTTCTACTCTATGCCTATTTATAGGCAATTACAAAGGCTAATTGGGCTTTCGGCTTTGGGCCTTACATATGATGGATTTGACTTCTTTTATTGGACTTCTTGAGCTCGGCCCGATTGGTGGCTCCATTGTGGGGGTTGGATCCAGCTGGCCGACCCGATGCTGTCTTCGCGGGTCGTATTCAGCCCATGCTGGTTCCGGAACTCTCAGTGTGTCAAAACATAATTATAAGGTTTTTTTTTTTTTTTTTTCCTTGTAACATGACTATAAATAAGTAGCAATCCTAAATTTATTAGAAAAATATTGGCATATGTCACAAACTTCTTTTTTGTTTTTTTTCCCTAACAAAGTAAGGGGATGAGGGATTTAAACATAAGCACTGGGCACACTCATTTAGGGAGTGAGCACTCTACTAATTAGGTGTAAAAAGGGAAACCACATTGGATCCTAACGGGAGAGTAATTGAGTATAATATAGGGATGGGTGTTAACCCTACCTAATAATTTAAACTTTTTGGGTTGAATCGTGAAGCACCCCACCCGTTATAATTAGTATCAGAATTAGACTAAATGCTTAATCCGATGACACGCTAAGCATCTGGCCCGGAAGGCGTCCGGGTGAGCAAATCGGGTAGGCAAGGTGACCTGACCCGCAACGAGGGTGTTGTGAGTTCAGATGGGGGATAATGTAACAAGAGGGAACTTGTTCCACATCAAATTCGAATGGGAGAGTGATTAGGTATATATAAGGCTGGGTGTTAGCCCCACCTAACAAATTAGGCTTTTGGGTCGAATTGTAAAAGGGTCTATTTGAGATTAAGTTTTCCATTAAACTATGCTTAAACCCAAAGCTAGGGAAAGCCCATCAATATTGGCCTCATGTTCAAACCCAAAACACATTTGGTCCAAGAGTGCCACTCCAGGATTTCAACCAAATACAAGTAGAGAACTCCACTTCGCTATTTTGTTGCATAAATGACCAATTAAAAATAATAAGTCTAGCAATTCACTGCAAGTAATTGGTGCAATCATCATTCTCTATAATACCCCTCTTTTACTTTTGGTATGCAACTCCCTTAAAATTTTAAAAATGTTGTAAACTACGCTTTTCAGCATTCAACGGTTAGAAATGTATGGATAATAAATCATTTGTCTCACAGGTGACCAATTAGTTGTATTAAATATTGAAAATGCCCTTATTTGATTCAAAAAAATACCCTTACTTTTTTTTTATATAAATCTCATCCTCTCCTACCGGGCGTTTAATAAAAATTATAATAGCCATTTTACATTAATGAGATTTTTTATTTCAATTATTGGAAGGGCATTTTAATATTTTTTTTGCTTCATTAACAATCAAATGAGGGAGGTCCTTGGTTAGCCCTTTATCCACTAAGTATGAAACGTATTATAAATAAATTTTAATATTAATTTTTATTAAATTAATTTACTAAAATAGTCCAAAACTATTTAATAATTATAGTAGCATTTTTGTCTGCCCAACTTTAAAATTTATTTTTAAATTTTAGGCTTACATGTTTTGTAATTAATTTTTATTTTTATCAAATAGAAAGTGTTTGTGGTAAGTGAAGTGGCACAAACCTATTAATCATCTTAGAAATAGTAATCATAACCTAGATACATTTATTCTCCTAATGACATGCAACCTCTGGAATCAACTTCGAAATTTCATAACAAAATTGATTTTTTATTCCTTTGAATCCCTAATCTCAGCGGTTATTTGAAAAGATCAAACGTTCATTATTTTTTGGTTGAATTCCCCTAATATTCAACCAAATTTATGAAAATTTCACTGAAATTTCAGGCTACATGGTATTTATTAGATACAGAAGTCCCAGAAGTGTTGGAAGTCTGAGTTGAGGAGTTCAGAACTCAAGACCGTGATTTTTACTCTGGATTGCGGTCTCCTCACCCCTCAATTTCATGGCTGACCAGATCATGGCTGAAGACCACCACCACCACCATCAACACCGCCCTCACCGCCTCTCAGTCCCTCCACGCGCCACTTCAAGACCCTCTTACCCTCTCTTCTCGTATCCTCCGACGACCCCAACACCAACTCCGTCCAAACATCGCCTCTCCTCTCTCTCTACCCTCAACAGATCAACCCACAAAAGAACCACTCTCTCTTTCCTCTTCCTCCTCCTCTTCTCTCTTCGCTCTCTCTACTCTCTCCTCCCTTTCATCCGCTCCTCCCCTTCCTCTTTCTCTCTCTTCCCTTTCTCTTTCCTCGTCTCTCTCTTCTCTTTCCTCCTCACCATCGCTTTCTCTCTCTTAACCCACTCGTCTTCCTCCAAAGACCCTTTCCGACAGAAGCAAAACCAACCCTTTTTCTCTCTCACCATGATTTCCCAATCCCAGCACAGGCTTCTTGTTGCCAAATCTCTCCTTCTCGCTGTTGTCTTCCTCCTCCGATTCCAAGCCCTCCGGTACTGCGGCACTGCAGCAATGATTCTGGCTGAATTGGCCGGGAACGTTTCGGCCAGGTTCATCGCCGAGGGCCATTCTCGCAATTCTGATCGAGTTGGATTGTCCAAGGTTCGTGGGTTCTTCGCTTTGTTTCTTGGGTTGTTTTTGTTATCGATTAGTTGGGATCGAATTGAGTGCTTTCCTTTGTCTTCTGTGAATGTTGATACATTTGGATTTTCTATGCTTCCGAGTCAGAATTGTGTTAGGTTATGGCCAATGTTACTTCCTTTTCTTTCTGGGTTTTTGGGGTGTTATGAGCGTGTTTCCATGAATTGGGGGTCTATTAGGGAACTGGGTCGAAAACGGGTTCGATTGATTTCTCTGTTTTTCACAACAGTTGTGCTTTTCATTCCTGCAGTTATTAGTATGTTCATGTTTGAAGCTGAGGGAGATAGTATCTCTATTGCAAGTTTAGGTTGGCCTTTGGCTAATACTGTTTTGTTTGGGGTACTTTTGACTGAGAATTACAGTGATGAGAGATTAGTAGGTTCCAAAGATTTCCAAAAGGAGTTCCTTGTCACCTTTGTCTGTACACTTGTGTTGGAGCTGTTCTATTTCCCCGAGCTTTCACTTTGGGGATTGTTGATTTGTGGTTCCTTGCTTGGTGTCTCTGTTAGGGAACTGGATCCTATATATTCAAATTATCTTGAATTGGGATTACAGTCCTCGGAATCGCTTACTACCATAATTATGAAACCTATTCGTCACATTTTGAGTGAAAGAAAGTCCCGTAAAATTGCACTTTTCCTGTTGATCAACACAGGTTACATGTTTGTGGAATTTGTTGCTGGGTTCATGAGCAATAGTCTCGGGTTGATATCAGATGCCTGTCACATGCTGTTTGATTGTGCAGCTCTAGCAATTGGATTGTATGCTTCATATATTTCGCGGTTGCCTGCAAACAGTCAGTTTAATTATGGTCGTGGAAGATTTGAGGTTCTTTCAGGTTATGTCAATGCGGTTTTCTTGGTTCTGGTTGGAGCACTAATTGTGCTGGAGTCGCTGGAGAGGATTTTGGACCCTCAGGAAATTTCAACTAATAGTCTGTTGACAGTTTCTATTGGAGGGCTTATTGTGAATATGGTTGGCTTGATCTTCTTTCATGAAGAGCATCATCATGCCCATGGTGGAACTGGATCTTGTTCACATTCCCAGTCACACCACCATCCTCATTCACATGAACACCACCACCATCATTCACATGATCACCACCACCATGATTTGCATGACCACAGTGGACTTAATCATGAAGTTCAGAGTAATCATCGCGAAAATACAGCTGTTCAGCATGAAAAATTGTGTTCTGGCCACAATGACCGATGTCGTGATAATCATGAACACCATGACTCTAATCACCATCAGAACACTGACTATACAGAGAGCCACAAAACAACAAGTGGTAATTTGCATGGCCACGATCACCATGACCATGTTCACCAACATGACCACCATGACTCTCATCACCATCATCATCATGCTGACCACCTTGTCCATAGAAGCGTCCCTGATAGTTCTTCAAGAAGCTCGCATAGCCATTCCCTTGAGCTTGAAGTTCATAGAGGGGGAGATTCTCATGGCCAAAGAGACCCTCACGTCCATGTCCACAATTCAGATTTTAAAGATCATTCATCTTCAGAAAATAGCGGTTCCCAACATAGAGAACTGTCTTCTGGAAGAGAGGGACCACAAAGGCATCACCACCACCACATTGACCACAACATGGAAGGCATCTTCTTGCATGTTCTTGCAGACACCTTGGGAAGTGTTGGGGTTGTAATTTCAACCCTCTTAATTAAGTACAAGGGATGGCTTGTTGCAGACCCTGCGTGCTCAATATTTATTTCTGTATTAATAGTATCTTCTGTGATACCATTGCTCAGGAACTCTGCAGAGGTTTTGCTTCAAAGAGTCCCTAGGGCTCATGAACAGGACCTAAAGGAAGTTCTGAATGATGTTTTGAAGATAAAGGGGGTATGTGGCATTCTGAACTTGCATGTATGGAGTTTTACAAATGCAGAGGTTGTGGGGACTCTTAATCTTCATGTTTCAGCAGAGGCAGACAAGGCTTGTGCAAAGGCAAATGTGTTGCACATATTGCATGATGCTGGGATCAAGGATTTGACAGTGCAGGTGGAATGTGTCAAGCCTCAAGAATAAAGCATTCTGACCTACATTTCACGTTTTTTGAAGTGTTTAGAGGAGAAAAAAATTGCTCTTCAATTTTGAGAAAAACTTTGCTTATGATGAGCTCTTTCAAAAATGCTACTGATGTCTACAGATGTGCTTTTCAAATGGTTCTCCAAATCATTGTTCTTTGGATTTGAATTTGAACAAAATTCAAGAGTGGTTACAACACCTTTTGGATTTTCTCAAGCATCAGTATCTATGGTGGAAACTCATGTTTGCTATGTGTATCATTGTGCATCTTCACTGTGAGTCACTGAGGATTAGCTTTCTTATTGAATCAGTCAGAGAATGGGTAAAGAAACACGCAGGTGGTGCTGACTTATTTGGGTACGTTAGCCTTTCTGCACCCTTTCTTCTTGTTTTAATTAAAAGCTAGCTTTGGGTGGCAAATTCTCAGTCCACCTTCCTATTGGGGGAAAATAGAATAGGAAAGAAAAAGGATAGAGCAATAGTTTTTTTTTTTTTTTTTGATAAGTAATAGAGGCATAGTTTTACTTGAATGGTTCATGTTGTGAGCCATTTGAACTCTAAATTGTACTTGTGGCATCTCTTTTATTTGTGTGTAGTAGTTCTTTAAGCTATTGACAAACTGGAAGGAAATGAAATATATGGCTGGATGGTTTGGATCCTGATCTTCTCTTATTGTTGCACTTGTATCATTGCTGTTTCTTGTAAACTGAGAGGAAATATAACATAGGGCTGCATCATTTGGATGACTTATGCAGGAAAATCCTGCCATCTTATGTGTAACACAACAAAATCTTGCAAAAAAGCAATCAGACCCTTAATGTGAGGAGATTGATGAAATAATCAGTCTACATGAACCTTCAAAAATAGAACTTTAAAAAGAATCTGATTGTTTTCAAATTCAAACTGAACTGTTTTGCGTGATTTAATCTCCTGAATCCTGATAAAATTTTAAGGAATAAACAGAAAGAAAATGCTCGGTGCTGATGTGTTCACTGACCATATCTTAGGGGTTATGTAGATTTTTTCAAGCTCACCATATCTTAAGAGGTTATTACCACCTTCTTGTTTTCAAGAATGTTTAGATTTTGGAATAATGTTTAAAACTGGAAAAGATACATTAAAGTTATTAAACCGTTTTTATTTTGAAGTCTTGTTGGATGACATTAAATGTGTTGTAGGATAGGCGATTGAGGTTAAGATATAAGGCAAGTTCTCAACTGAAAACAGAATTGACAAAGGGGTTTAAAGATGAGTAATTTGTTCGACTTACAAAATGTTGCCAGTTTCATTCATTTACTAACTATTCTGTTTCATAGGAAATAATGGCCGATTTATTTTCCTTGGGGACTGACGAGGTGTCACCAAATGGTATAAATAAAATCATATTAGTCCAGGTAACATGAAAATAACCTGTGACCAAATGAAATTTGTTGCACCAAAAGATACTTTTTATAAAATGAGGGAAAAAAGTAATTTTTTGTGAAATGTGTTTCACTGAAAGATTTCCAGGAGACTGTTGATATTTGACAAACTGAGGTGGTGATCCACATGACTTGTCAAGGCCATGGATTTATACAAGCCTAACACAGAAGTTTGTTAACCTCAATAAGATTAGGACACGGGGATGTGGCCTGGGTACTACACAGACCTAGAGAGATTTGGCAATATCATATGAATATGGTTAGCTCGACCATAGTATCCGCTTGAAGGAAGGCTAGTAATAGGCAATTGACATTGTTATTAGATTTTTGAAAGGTTGTCTATCATTTTTCTTTTGAAACTGTCATCCTATTTTTGTCCGAGGTGTCCAGCCAACAAAAGACCACTAAAAAACCGAGCATTCAAATCCAAAAGTTGATTATTTGTTTGATTCTGCAATGGCTTGTTCTGAGAAGGAAGTCTTCAAAAGCATTCAAGTATCAATGACACAGATCGGCCAACTTCATGATGGAGATCATCAAACAATGAAGAGACACGAGGTAGGACATACTCATTCATGGAATAGCACCAGACCAGTCACAACATAACATAAGACACTTGATTTTAGTTAAGTTCATGTGCACAGAGTACTGGATGGTCATCCAATTCCTTCTTGCCAGCTCTTCACTGTGGCAAATGGAGTGAACAGGTTCTGAAAGAATGAATATCAATCAGCAACCCAGCCAGTCAGGAAATTGTAGGTTTTTGCTTTCTCTTTTCACTTATAGTCTCTTCCAACTTATAACTTCACTGGTATTTTGTATTAGATATCAAGTTGCTTGCCTTGTTTAGTTGTTTAATGTGGATGGTTGCATTAGCAATATAATGAAATCCAATTAGTTTCAACACCAATTATTTTATTTTTTACCCTATTTACTATTATTTATTTATTTATTTATTTTGGGGGTTGAGGGGCTTTGTTTGATTAGGTGCTGTACCAGCAACAACTGCCGAAGATGTTGAAATTGCAGTTGATACTGCTCAAAGAACTTTCTTCAGGAACAAAGGAAACAATTGGGCTACTGCTTCTGGTGCTGTTTTTGCAAACCATTGCTGCAGAGGTAATTTGACTTTGTTTTTTTTTTTTTTTTTTTTCCCTATGTTTGACAGATATCTTTTGCACGGCACATACGTCCATCTGTCTAACATCGGTTTGGACAGTTAATTAGGAGTCCACCTTTAATCACCTCAAAGTGCAAGGAACTAGTTCTATTATGCATTTTTGTTGTAGAACCCCTAATAAAGTCTTTCATTTCTATCCATTACTTTCTATGGTTATTTTTCATAGGCAATCATATTAGATAAACCTTTTACTAAAAGGCAATCTAGTAAGAATACAGCCCCAGAGCAACTCGGATGCATTATATTTGACCATAGGAAGAGGTTTTAATTCTGATGGAGAGTGTTACTACAAGAGTTTTTTTTCCTCATTGTGCTTTTGCTGTACCTTGTCAACTCAAAATATAAACAGCGATTTACTATCCCTCATCTTATCATACTCCCTTATTTAGCTATAAGATAGTAAGTATGGGCACATCATATTGGATTATGCGCCGTCAGTTAATATCTTACAGCAATTGGTCATTGCATTAGACATCTCTCACAAAAGTTTCCCTTCCAATATTTATTAATGGGACATTATGCCTGGTATGATCATGCCTATAATTGTAATACAGTTTGCGCAGCATGAGTATCCATATTTCTTATTCTCCATCTTTAAAACTCAACTCAACAAAGCTTTTTACCAACTATTCGTGTAATACTTCTTTCTTTCTTTCTTCTTCTTCTTCTTCTTCTTCTCCAATTCTATGTCTTATGGGATACGTGTTTATGAAGTCATTTTGTGTGGTCATCAATGAGAAATTATGATCACACAAAAGAAATAAGGGGTGAGCTCATCTTTACAACTATGATTGTTATCTGAGCATTAACACATATATTTGAAATTAGATGCTTATAACTTTGTTCATCTTTCTAACCTAATAGTTATCGTGGGTGTGTGAGATTTTAATTCCGATCTCACAATCTCATAAATGTTTCACTAGCCCTGGGCTCTGTTTTATGCTCACTTCTGATTTGAAAATAGCCATCATAGACTACTCATCTTTGTTATGTTAGAATTATTAACTTCTAATTCCCGTTTGTTTTTTCAACTCAATAAAACATTGTCCCAACTATTTGGGGTTGATTACATGAATGACATTCTGCTCTATTATGCAGCCATTCAGTTAAACAAGACTCTACCTTTATGCAGATTTGGAGGAAGGAAGTTTCTGGTCCTCTTTAATGCGTTAAATTAATTATGAATGAAGATGGAACCATTGAACTAACAAATGACATGTAGTAGGTTGCTAGTATCTGATATCTGTTTAAAAGATGAAAATCGTCTGAAACTTTAGTCCGTAAAAAGATCATAGTTAGTTGATACGTTTGTTCTTGCTCCTCCTCAATTTATGGCTCGAGAACTGCTGTAATTTTCAAGGATCTTGGAAAGATGTGACCGCTTGACTGAGGTGAAATCAAAAAAAAAATGCAATAATCGGAAATAAGATATAACGAGGCGCTAAGATTATAACTATTCTTTTGTGGTTCCAATGTGTTAGTTTCTTACTTTGTTGTTATGAAAATATGGCCACGGATTCTTTGTTAACAAAACCTGGATATAAATGTCGCTGAATTTTGTTTGAATAATAAAAAGAAATTATATTCTGTCAGTTTAGGATAGATGGGATTATACCTATATCTGGTCCACTGGCAGCCAATGCACATGCTGCCATTAAAAAGTGACTTGATAGTAGGAATTCCTTACGGGGCAGAGTTTATGATGGCCTAATGTACATATACTATGATGATGGATAATTTTAGTTACAAACAGTTGTGTTCAGATGCATTTCCAAATATGGAGCCATGTCTAATGAAAATTGGATACCAGACAGCATATGGCTGTAACTTTTTTTATAAATATCATGAAAACACATTCACACACACACAGAGTATCATAGGTGAAATAAGTAGTCAAGCAGAGGCATTGTGTAAGTGAATTAATAAAAGCCCATATTGTGGTAGAACTCTTGTTTAATTGGTGTTATCTTTTCCAGGGGCTTTGAAAACTACTCAAAAGTGTGAAGCAAGTCAGATGGTACATCTCTTGAGAGCCAAGGGAGTGGTCTCCTCCTCCCCGAAACAGTAAATAATCCGAAACATTTCAGAAGCAGAGTCAATATAAGATTGTGTACCCTTATTTGATCTGGATACATTTGTAATTTTTTTATTTATGGGGGAAATTGAGATTTATTATTATTATTATTAGTGTGGGGGAATGTGAATGTAATAAACATGTCACATTGTTATGAATTGTATGTATGATTCTGGAAATCATATATTGCCTCTTCAATTATTAAACAAATAAAGCTAAAGATATATCAAAACCACAAAGTTATGTTTGTAATGACTAAATCAGCTTTTAAAATTATAATAATAATAAATAAAAATTAAAATTAAAAAAAAATTACCAATTTACTACTGTAAACGTAGGTGATTCCAACAAAAATGGCTAATAAAAAGTGGACCAGATTAAATCATTCTGGTGGGTAACAACTGCAACTGCACTGCACATGAAGGCGTGAAGTAGCTTATTAAAAGCATATTGGGCGAGCGAGTAGTCTTGTAGGCTTTTAAAATCATTTCCCTTCTGTTAACAGAGCAGTGCGTGACGCAGATAAAGATATTCGACCAAACGACGTCGTATTGTATTGTATTGTATTGTACTCCTTATTGTTTAAGGTCGTAGTAGATTCAGAAAGTAAGACAGAGAGACTGTTACCTGCTAACCGTCACTTTGATTGGACTCCATCACCCACCGTAACGTCTCTCTCCCAAATACTTCCTCCTCAGCATTCAAAACTTCAAAACCTTTTGAACCCACAACTTTATATCATTGGTTTCCACACACAAATCAACAATGCTTTATTGTTTCCTTCTGTGAAACCAGAGATTTGTGAACATAGCGTTTTTTGGACCTGAGGATCTAGGGTTCTTTTTGTTTTATGATGGCGACCTTGGAGGAGAAGGTGGTTGCAGTGATCATGGTGGGTGGACCCACCAAAGGTTTAAACCCTCTCGCTCTGTGTGTATTTGTTTTCTTGTTAGTTAAAGAAAAATTGAATTAAAATTCCTTCTGATGTTTCTTCTGGTTAATTACATTTTTTTTTTGGGTGTAATCTTTTGCAGGTACAAGGTTTCGGCCGCTTTCGTTCAATACTCCAAAGCCTCTCTTCCCTTTGGCTGGTCTGCCAATGGTTCACCACCCTATCTTAGCTTGTAAAAGGGTATGCTCCACTCTTCCTTAATTCCCAACCCTCCATTTGGTTCATGAAAAAAATTGAGGAAAAGAAAAGCAAGGGGAAGGAACTTCCATTTTTTGTGATTTATGCTCTTTTATTTTCCCAGAAAAAGTCTCCTGAATGTTAGCCAAATAGTTGGACTGGTGTAAAATAATAATAAAGAATCTTTATGTTCTCTTGATTCCGAAAATTGTACAAATTTAGTGTATTCAACAGCTCAGGATTATTATTATTATTAATTTTGGTGCATCCATTTATTGGCAACCAAATTGAGCATTAAGTTAAAAACTAATGAAGAACAACCAGATCCTAGGTCAAGGTGTTTTCTTATCTACTATCAGTGAAATTGATTTTGTTAAACTCTGTCATATTGTCACATAGATTCCCAATTTGGCACAAATTTTTCTCATTGGATTCTACGAGGAGCGAGAGTTCAGTTTATATGTATCTTCAATCTCCAATGAGCTTAAAGTCCCAGTAAGGTGATTACAACATTGATTGCCAACTGTTTCATTCATGTTTTATTCACACATTGTTTCACTAAGAATATTTCAGTCACAATATTTGAACTGTTGTAGCTGAATATTGGTTGCTTTTGCTGCTGCTGCAACTCTAGATATTTGAAAGAGGACAAACCTCATGGTTCAGCTGGTGGCCTCTATTATTTCAGGGATCTGATCATGGAAGATGCACCTGTATGAATCTTGCACTCATTTGATTTATTTATTTTTTATTTTTGGGTACTTTGATCTGATTTTTCCCAAGTATTAAGCTCTTGGCTTTGTGCATTTAACATTTAAATCCATACCATATTGTTGTTTTCTGAACAAAGAAAAGGAATGTAGAATATGTATGTCCGTGTGTGTGAATGTTTCTATATATTTCTCCCAAACACGCATTATACAATGTCCCTCTCCATTTTTTATTTTTTCATTTTCAAACCTGAACTTATTTAATTATTTTCGTTTGTTGTTCTACAACAGTCACATATTTTTTTGCTGAATTGCGATGTTTGTTGCAATTTTCCACTTCCAGACATGCTTGGTAAGTTTTATACCACATTTATCAGTACTTCCATGCTTCATCCTGTTTTGGGGCATAAGAAAATTTCATCTGAATAATATTCTCCTTTCAAACATTTCTCACGTTAGCCTTGAAAGATCATTATTTGTTAGTTCATGCATCAAATTTAGAAAGAGTAACAGCTACACCTTGTCATTCTACTTGCAGAGGCACATAGAAGGTATGGTGGAATGGGCACATTGTTAGTAATCAAGGTTTGTTTCCATGCATGAAGTGATTTAATAGAAGATATTTGTGCCAGAAAACCAATCTATAACACAATCACTCTTTTGTTTAGGTTTCTGCTGAATCGGCCAACCAGTTTGGTGAGTTGGTTGCTGATCCAATCACCAATGAACTGTTACATTATACAGAGAAACCAGAGACTTTTGTATGTACATTACCACAAGAAGCAACTTCAATTCTTTTGATGTGTATTACTTGATGTTGATTGCCCGTGTATGTGATTTGAACTTCATTTGTTTACATTTCCTTATTGTTTTTTTTTTCATTAAATGCAGGTGAGTGACTTAATAAACTGTGGTGTTTATGTCTTCACCCCTGAAATTTTTACTGCCATTCAGGATGACTCCACTCACCGGGAAGGCAGAGGTTGGTAGATCTATTCCTACTTAATTGAGGGCAGATATTTCCCCTATTAAAGTCTTGGCAACTTATATTTCATAATTTTGTTTTATATGAACACAATTTACATGAACGTTGATGGTTCTATTTTTTCACCTTTTTTTTGATAAGTCATTTTTTCACCTTTTCCTCTCTCCCCTGCTCCCCCAACCCACTTTCACCAACAAAAGGTCCTTGTTACAATTCAATCATTTTTCTGTACTGGATTTCCTTATATTAATTGTCCTCTTTCAAATTAAATTTGATTTTTATTATGGGAGGACTGTTGTTTGTTTCTGAATGTTAACTATGATGCAATTAAGCAATCTCTGGATAAACTATGCAAGTTGAAACTTGAAACACATTCATCATGCATCTGCTGTACTTAATGAGTTGCAGATGCAACACATTGCATTCGTTTAAGTTTTTAACTCTGTCGGATTTGTGGAACGCTGTATTTTGTTATTTGCAGCTAATCTACGTCGAGTGTCCAGCTTTGAAGCCCTGCAGTTAGCAACAAGGTTTAACCACTTATTGCTTTTTCTCTGCTAGTTTACAAACTTGACTATGCATTATTGATCATATACATGCATACTTACATATATGTGTTTATATATATCATTTGTGGTTAGCGTGGATATTGATGTTGGTGGTGAATGTGTTGAAAGTTATATGCTTTTTGTACTAAAGTATCTGGTCAAAGTGCAAGACGTAGAACATTTTAGGACAATTTACTGCATGTGTCTTTCTTGGGGAAGATAGCACTCTTAAATGTAATTTAACAATATATTTGACCGTAGTTGGTTTATAGAATATTCGTTTAAGTTCTCCTGTCATCTCTAATCCCAAACTTGGATTTCTAGCCAGACAAGAAACACCAAAAGATTTTGGTTATTGTACATAAATACATTCCAACTCTGATGAAACCTTTTTTGCTAGGCCACCTTTCATGGGACTTATTTATATCCTCATTCAATTATAAAGACTTAAAACATCATCATTTTAGTTCCTCCTTGTAAGGGGGAAAAAAAAAAAAAAGATTATTTAAATCAAAGAAAACTGGTTTATTTTCTCATGCGGTACATGGAAACAATTTATCAGATTTCTTTTGCGACTGTGAAGGTTAGTGGAGTTAAGCTTTTGATTAGGGTTAAAATATTTGGTTGCTATCTTTTTGAAACATCTTATACTAAATTATTCCATTCATTGTGATTTCTGTTGATAGAATGCTCATCTTGGTGTCAGAGATAGTTGTCCTCAAGGATTAGTGTGATTAGAATTTTGGCCGCCATTTTAACTTTCATTCTTTTTAACGTTTGTGTGCTCTAGGTTATCCATACATGACTCTAGTAGCATTATTGGTACTATGGGCTTATACTACACACTAGGCCATTATTTGTTTACTTGATTTTTTTTGGTTCAACAAAGAAAAAAGGAATTTTTTTTTAATTCTGGTGGCTTTATTATTGAATATATTGGTGATCACTTTTACTATGGTGTGCAACTTTCAACAGGACCCTTCCTACAGATTTTGTTAGATTGGATCAAGATATCTTGTCACCTCTTGCTGGAAAGAAACAACTGTATACCTATGAGACCATGGACTACTGGGAACAGATCAAAACTCCAGGGTAGAGCGAATCCCAATATTTCTGCCTCCTCTTCTTTATGCCTTGAACCTTGGACATTATATCTAAATTTCTACCTGACTTTACAGAATGTCATTGAAGTGTTCTGCTCTGTATCTTGCTCAGTTTCGGTTTACCTCTCCTCATCTCCTAGCTAGTGGAGATGGCACCAAAAGTGCTACGATTACTGGTGATGTTTATATTCATCCATCAGCAAAAGTACATCCAACTGCAAAGGTAGTTCTATCTCATCTATTTCCAACATTTGAATCCACGTAGCTTAGTAGTTTAAGTGACATTTGTGGGGTTTTTTTCCCCTTGTTGCTCTTTGGGAGCAAAAAGTGCCTTATTTTTTCTATTCATATTAAGAGAAGAACTTCCCGTATACTATGTACTCCATCTTAGTTATCCCCATTATCTCCACTATACATACACCATATTGGAAACAATTGATGGGCTCCTTATTAGAAGATCCATAAACTCTACCGAGTTTAACTTGGTCAGAGCCATGGAATTAAATGGGATTTAGTGGTTCAAATTTATTAGAACTCGTTTTTGAAAGATCCTTTTCTCGGTGCCATCTTTAGTGAAGTTTGAGCTACCCAACTACAATACTACCTTTCGTAGATGCAAGTTTCTTATTTTAAACTGTATCTATGTCTTGTACACATTAATAAACAAAATTCTTGAGAAAGAAAAAAGAGAATCTCCTGGGAAGTACTGCCCACAGATTAGTAAATTTCTAGATAATTTGGTCAGTCAGCCAAAAAGTACTTGCAGATAAGTGGAGAAATCAAACTCAGTTCAACTCTACCCCTGCTCACCTGATGCATATAGTTTGGCAGTGATTGCCGAGAACATCATTCCTGGGTAACCAAAAAGAAGCTTATGCTGAATGCAGAAACTCCTTATGGGTCCTGAATTGACTAGATTCTCAGTTTCCGTCTGGTTTTGCTTCATCTAATCTGTTTTTTTTTTTTAACAGATTGGTCCCGATGTTTCAATTTCAGCAAATGTCCGTGTAGGAGCTGGTGTGAGGCTTATAAGTTGCATTATCTTGGATGATGTTGATATAAAGGTATGGGGCTGAAAAAATAGAAGTATGAAATAGTAACACCTAAATCTGGCCTAAATTTGTTGTATTATCTCCTGACAGGAAAATGCAGTTGTTATGCATGCTATTGTTGGATGGAAATCGTCTCTGGGGAAATGGTCTCGTGTGCAGGTAAATTTGATCACAATTTCAGATTTTCACTATTTTGTAAGCATCACACTTTCTAAATTTACCTGAAGATCCATCTTCTTGATCAGTGATGTGCAAGTTCCGGGTTGTGAATATTTGTTGGCATCTCAATTTATCTTGTGTTTTGTATTTATATTGTTATTTGGTATTTGACCTGCTAGATTTTTCAGCATATCCATCAATGTTTAGTTTGCATTTTAAAATTCTGATAGACATTTTTTACATCATAGGCTGCTTGGGATTTTTTTTTCATTTTTTCATTGACCAAATTTGGAGATGGAGAGAGAGAGAGAGATTTCCATGGAAAAGAGAGGTGGGGAAAGGGTTATACCAGTTTACATCCAGAACTTACGCACAAAGATGAATATTGAGGCCCTAGTTGTCAAGTTAGAGGGACAACTAAACTCAATGGACCCAATACTTTTAGCACAATAGATGAATGTGATGCACGCTTCTGAAGGAATCCATATAGTATAGTCTCCATTTCTGCTCTTTGTTACTGATATAGTTCAAAAACTACTATAAACATGCATAGTTTGGTTAAACTAACTTGAAAATTACAAAATGCTTTAAAATTGAAAATGTTCCAAGGGTGAGGTATATTATATATATATATATATATATACATAAATATAATATAGATGGAAAGTAACTAATATTATAACTAGTGGATGCATAGAGGTGGTTATTTTGTTATTATGATTCAGTTATTAAAACAAATAACTAAATATAGCATTGCTAGAATGAGGATGCCTATGTTCTTAGTATAGCTAGAATGAGGATGTTGAGAAGAACTAGCGGATGTAGGGAAGACGCCACTCTGCATATCAGGTGAATTTCAATTCCGGCAAAAAGTGCCAAATGCAAAAAGAGGAAGGGAAAGGGATCTAGAGGTTTTGGGCGACTCTGCATATTGAGGTTTGAGAATCTATGGGAGGACATCCAAAGCTAAGGAAAAATTCAAGTCCAGTACTAGGACTTTCTTTTTTTCCGCAATGGGCCTAGTGTTCAGATAAGCAGATAGTAGATTAAAATGTTCATCTTTATTCCGTGTGTTACAATCATTGTTACATGTTTGGAAGTAGGTAATAATGACTTGGAAAACTCAAACAGGAAAGTGTCTCTGAGAAAAGGGGAAAAGCATGAATCGAGGCAACTAACTTAGGGGCAATTAAAAACGCTTGTGAAAAGCAATTTCACAATGTATGGTAAGTGTTAAAGAAGCATACTAGAATTTCTTGTGGCGATGGACATATTTAGACTAACATCTGGGTGCAATGGAATTCTTGTGCCAAAAAATAATGCCTGGGTGATTTCAGAACAAATGTCGGAGGAGCGATTTTGCTGTCCTGAAACTCCCAATTGACGGGGTATAAGTGGAGATAGGATTGTGGTTGTTCGTCACCTTCGCCCATAAACAGTTGATCTCATGCTTCGGGATTTTCTTTGAATTCGTTTAATCTTAGCCGTATTCACCAAGGGATGAAATTGAGGGCTTGGATATTTGAAGTAAATTGATGTGTGCCTTGGACTAACCAAGTTTCCACCATATTTATACCTAGCAAAATTATGTTTGCGCTCCTTTTCTTTTCTTTTAAAGCTGACCAAAATTTGATTGTTTCGGTGCAGGCTGAAGGAGACTACAACACTAAGCTTGGAATTACCATCCTTGGTACTCGCCCTTACATTCTCATGCATTTCTTCTTCATTTCCATGTTCTTTATGCTCTAAAGAAGATTTAAAGTATTGAATTGTTTCCCCCGGACACCCCGGTTATCCAAAAAAAAAAGTATTGAATCGTCTCTCTGATGCAGGAGAAGCAGTGACCGTTGAAGATGAAGTTGTGGTAATTAACAGCATCGTTCTCCCAAATAAGACCCTTAATGTCAGCGTACAGGAGGAGATCATTCTGTGAGAATGATGAAACTGAGATTCCACAAGAACTTGGCAGTCCTTCTCACTTGAGTTTCCTTTCTTTTACCTTTCTATATCAAGAGTAAATCATATTGCTGAAGAAGAGATGATTCAACAGGATAGGAATCTTCTTTGCCACCACAAGTGTGTAATGTTGAGAAAGCTGATCTCTTTCTCTTTAACAGGTATTTTTCGAGAGAAAAAAATAAAATCATATTTTTGTTCTTTACCTTATTTGGACCCAGAGTTTGTACGCAATGCGCATAACTAAGTCGATGCTTTGAGATTTCTGTTACAAAAGGTTGTAATCTGACCTTTAATTTAAAGCTGATACATTTCCCTTTTCTACACAGACCCTTGTGTCTACGGTTTAGTTACTTCTGACATGCAGTTTCAGGATTGGTTGTTAAATTCATTGTCGTTGATTTTTCCTTTCTCAAATTAATTCAATTTGTGCTGAAATTGAGCAAAGACTTGCTGAAAATAAGAAGAATTTGGTTCCCGTTGTCTGTCCTGTGTGTATTGATACAGTATGCAACAAACTAGTCCCTGCAGTTGCTCTATATTTTAATTCTTCTCTTGTTTCTTAACGTTGATTTCGAGTGATTCCCGAGTAAAAAATGCGAAGTGAGGTATGGAAACTTATATCCATCTTCTTTCCAATTAATGGAAGTTTGGTTCAGTGGCATTCGAAGATGGATGACAAAAAAGGCTGCTCATCTAAGTTCTCATTTTTTTAAGGTGATATGATCAGAGGCATATGCATACGAGGGTTCAATGG
>JAOTQH010000046.1:1193616-1208346 GCA_025631255.1 Cornus kousa
CCCTATATTGTTGGATATAGGTTTAATAATTTTCTATGTATGTGAATCTTGTCTTGATTCTTTACTTGGAATATGTCTGGATGATTGGATATATAAAATAATATTTTACCTTTTCATTGATAATTTGTAATATATTAATATCAAATTGGTTTAATTGTCATGTTTGGTATTACAGAGAAAAAAGATGTTTTATAAATTAGTTTATTGAGAGAAAGAAAAGTATTATTGAGAGCAAAAAAAAAAATCAAAATCAAAATCAAAATCAAATAATGATTTTTAATGCATTTATCCACAAATTTAAAAAAATTGGCAATTAAAAATATTTGTTGTTAAATATCAACACTTGTGACAAATGTAGTTTTGTTGCAAATTGCATTATAATTAGGTGACAAATATTTCTTTGTTGCAATTGTTTTATTTTTAGTGAGAAATTCAATTTTGTTGCAAATTGTTGTATATTTAGTAACAAAATTAGTTTTGTTCCAAATTGTTGTATATTTGGCAACAAAATTCTTTGGAGTGGAGTTGTAGTAAGCAACAAAGTTGTGGACAAATAAGGACGAACTGTTTGTCTCTAATTGTCTTCTCTTTAGGGACAAGTAAATTTTTGTCACCAAAAGATTATATTTTTAGCAACAAAAGTCCTTTTAGCAACAAAAGTCCTTGGAATTGAATTGTATTAAGCAGTAAATTTTTGGAGAAAAGGAGACAAATTATTTGTTGCTAATCATCATATCTTTCGTGACAAGTAAATTTCTTGTTGCAAAAAATTAACTTTTTTACAACAAAAGTTTTTGTTGCGTAAAACCTTTTGTGACGGGCTTGCGGGGACAACCGCGCCACAAAATTTTTTTGTTTCAAAAAGTTTTTTACAACAAATGGTCCGTATTTAGCAACAAAAAGTTTTGTCCCTAATACCAATATTTGTTGTAGTGGATTTTTACCTTCGCGTTTGGACGCGGACTGTGGCTGAAAACCTACTAGAAAATTTAATAGCACAAGAACCTTTCAACATCGTCTCCAAGTTCCCGAAGTCTATGTGGTTATATTTATATATATATCAAATATAATGGGACTCATTTTAAAATATAAGTTAATTAACTATTTGGAAAGTTACAGTCCATTTATTAGGTAGGTTTTATCTTAATATAGTATCTTTGTTGGCTATTAAAGTTTCAATTGCCAAATATAATAAATTGTATATATGTTTTATATATATATATATATATATATATATATATCACGCAACTCAATATTTAACATATACGTAAGATTGCATCTCCTATAAATAATTAGATAGACATTTGTTCGATCAAAATTAATGATTTATGTGACTCCAAAAACAAAAACAAAGAGAGGAATTTAAAAAAAAATTGCCAAGTATTGAAAAATTGAAAAATATTACATATTTTTTCCAAAGTATTGAAAAATTGAAAAATATTACATTTTTTGTTCTAGATCTTGTATCAATTAAATTCTTCTATTTGAGTACCATGAAATTGACGTATTTTATGAAAACAAACAGGAGTAGTAATAATGCTATACGTTGTATTTTTATCTAAGTCGGTTTTAAGCCGGAGTATTAAAAAAAAAAATTTCTCATCAACTTAGATGATGCATTTTGGTTGGTTATTAGTATGCCTAACACGATACTAATCCACTTATTTTAAACAATAATTTTATCATTTTATTTACCAAAAATAAAATAAAAAATAGCATGTACCTGTACAACAGTAGAATTAATGCCACTGGAAACTTGGTAGAAATTGAGTCCACATTTCGATGGCAACACCTTTTGGAGCTGATCGGCACGAATTTACTAACTAGATGACATAACACTAACATCATGGTCAGCAGCAAAAAATAATATAAACCTCATTCCTTTATTTTTCTTTCTTGTCTATATATATAACATTACTCTGCAACACAAATATTCCACACCAAAACAGACCTAACAAATTGTTGAGCTTTGTGAGAGAAGAAGAAGAATAAAGTGATGATGAGCGGAGAGATGTGGACTCAACTAGGGTCCATGGTAGCTGCCCTAATGTTCATTTGGGCTGTGTTTCAGCAACACGTCCCCTATGAATTCCAATCATTTTTCGAAAAACACAGCCAAAAATTCGTCATTTTTGTGTACCCTTGTGGTGGTGGTAGTGGTGGTGGTGGTGATGATGGCTTTGAGCTTAGCAAAGTCTACACTGCCATTCAAACCTATCTAAGTGCATACTCGTCTTCTCGAGCCAAAAAGCTCAAAGCAGATGTCATGAAAGGTAATTCTCGCTAGTCCTCAGCATGGACGACAATGAAGAGGTCACCGACGAATTCAAAGGCATCAAACTCTGGTGGACTTCGAGAAAAACCACCGCAACAACACAAACAGGTACTTGAAGCTCACTTTCCACAAAAAGCACCGCGATCTCATCACGGACACTTAGTTGAGTCATGTAATGGCTCAAGGGAAGGCGATTTCGGTGGAGAAGAGACAATGCAAGCTGTTCACCAACAACAAGAGTGAGAGTTGGGATGGGTACAGAAGGGGTATGTGGAGTCCTGTCCATTTTGAGCACCCTGCAACATTTGACACACTTGCACTCGACCCCAACAGGAAGAAAGAAATTATGAATGATCTCATTACGTTTTCTAAGGCCAAAGAGTACTACAAGAAAATAGGGAAGGCATGGAAAAGAGGGTATCTTCTGTATGGTCCTCCCGGGACACGTAAGTCGACTATGATTGCAGCCATGGCTAATCTTTTGCAGTATGATGTGTATGATCTTGAGCTGACCGCGGTGAAAGACAACACGGAGCTGAGGAAGCTACTGATCGACACAACTGGTAAGTCCATCATTGTGATTGAGGATATTGATCGTTCGCTTGATCTTAAGATGAGAAGCTGAAGGATAGCAAAGTCACTTTGTCAGGGCTTTTGAACTTCATTGATGGGCTTTGGTCAGCTTGTGGTGGGGAGAGAATCATTGTGTTTACTACTAATTTCGTCGAAAAACTTGATACTGCTCTCATTAGGAGAGGACTTATGGACAAGCATATTGAACTGTCCTATTGTTGCTTTGAAGCATTCAAATTGCTTGCAAAGAACTACTTGGATCTTGACTCACACAATTTGTTTGCAACTATTGGAAATTTGTTGGAGGAGACCGATATTACTCCGGCTGATGTTGCTGAGAATTTGGTGCCCTAGTCTGGTGAGGATGATGCTGAGACTTGCCTGAAGAATTTGATTGAGGCTTTGGAGAAGGCAATGGAAGAAGCAAAGTTGAAAGGCTGAGAAGGAAGAGAGAGACAAAAGAGTCCATTGATGAAGAAGTGAGCTCGAGAGAATAAAGATTTAATGTTAGTGTAGGTTAATTGTGTTTATGTGTAATTAAATTGTAGTGGTTATCTATGTTTTATGGCTTTAGGCTTTTATGTAGTCATTTCAATAAGAACTCTAATGGGATATTCATGAATTCTGAAAAGACGAAATGTTTGTTCCAAAGTATATTAAGCTGGTTGAAGCAGTTTTACCTTGTGTTGTAATAATTAGTACTGAATGATGATGTTCCAAAATAAGTATTGTGCCATGAATGATAATTAAATGTGATCTATATAGTAGTACTGTCTGTGTATCCAAAAAAAACAAGAATCTAATTTCAAAATAAGTAGTGTGTCTGCCATGAATGGTCTTTAAATGTGATTTTTATATATTAACCAAACAAAATAAGAATCCAAAGTCGCACATCTTACCAACTTTGAGGCCTTCACTACAGAGACAAACCTACCTGTTGTTGTCATAGATCAAATTGTTTAAATATAGAAAAACCAATATATATTTGAATATATTCATACGGGATCAGGAAAGAAAGACCAACAAAACTCTAAGTCCGACTTAGAGAATTTTTCAAATCATGTTTGTCTATCTTTTTTAAAATAAATGTTGGAAACATGATTTAAGTGTGTTGAATTTTTTTACAACATGCTACAAAAAAAAAAATTCAGACATTGTTTTCATCTCCATCGACTGATCACCCTTCAATTTAGGTGCATGATCGTGATTAATGTTCTGAAAATTTGCCCTGTTAAAAGTGTAGGAACAGCTGGAAGAAATTAAGAGTTAGGCATAGTACTGTTGAATTAATTAACGGTAGTACTACTAGTTCAAAGTCATTAAGCAAGCGGATAAGTTTAAGATTAATGGCCAAGCACAGCTCTAAAGTTTCAATGGTTGAATTTTGTAGTCTCTAAAACATCTCCGGATCACTTAATTATTATTATTTTTTAATAAATGACACAATTACATTTCAATCCCTCAACCAACATATTGAGTGTGCGTTTTTTAAACTTCCAGAAAGAATAAAAATAAAAAATAAATAAATAAATAAAAAATAAATCCTGAGAATGTGTTTGGTGGCGGTTGAACCATTTTAAATCCAGAGTTTTCAAAGTGGGTTTGATAAACATGAACCTAATTCGAGGCCCAATTTTTCTGAGTGGGTAAGGTTCACATGAACCTAATTCGAGGCCCAATTTTTCTGAGTGGGTAAGGTTCACATGAACCTAGTTTGAGGCCCAATTTTTCTGAGTGGGTTTGATTCACCCAAACCTAGTTTGTGGCCCAATTTGTCTGAGGGGTTTTGACTCACACGAATCTAGTTTGAGGCCCAATCTATCTGAGTCTGTGGCACGAACCTAATTTTTCTGAGTGGGTGTTTTATTCACCCAAACCTAGTTTGTGGCCCAATTTGACTGAGGGGTTCGCGAATCTAGTTTGAGGCCCAACCTATCTGAGTCTGTGGCACGAACCTAATTTGAGGCCCAATTTGTCTGTGTGGGTTTGTTCACACGAACCTAGTTTGAGGCCCAATTTGTCTGAGGAGGTTTGATTCACACGAACCTAGTTTGAGGCCCAATCTATCTGAGTCTCTGGATTTCCAACATCATGCATATAAAATCAAAGGCTCAATGTGGATTGCCAAAAGGCAAAATTTGGAGATAATTGAATTCCTCCTAATATACTTGCTTTAATTACCATGTACTGTGTCATTTTGCTAAAGTTTATTGACCATGGGCCTATAATGAATATATATATATATATATATATATATATCTGTGTGTGTGTGTGTGAGAGAGAGAGAGAGAGAGTTGGGGAAGGAGGACCAATAGAAGATCTTTTACCCCTTAATTCAATTTCAAAATTTTAAACCCTCGATTGATATGGCTCATTCTTTAACCTTATATCAATTTTCATTAGTGAATCTTTATTGGATTGTAGTGGTAAGTTCAACAAAAAGAGAACACCGGAGTACTGAATAATTGATACCTATTTTTTCCAAATTTTAAAATCAAGACACCAAATTCAGTCCTCGCAAACATTAATTTTCACGACTTTTTATCACAAAGACATAAAACATAATAAGGCACAAAATGTCTGGTATCATTGAATCTAATCCTCTGCAGTGCCTAATGTTGCAATAAAGTCAAAGTACGTGTTTCCTAAACCATTTGATTCACTGAACTTGCCTCCTCAATCATAAACAAACGTGTCGCACAAATACATGGACTATTTCCTAAAAATTAAATAACAATGACTATCACAGAATCAGTCCATATTGATGCACTTTTTGCTTTTATGGTGGAGGCTTTCGTGTGAAGTTAATGTGAATTCAAGTTGATATGATTGCCATTTGTGATTCCAGCTGCAAATTGAAAAGATGGCCCTTCTTCTAGCTTAGGAGACTGTTGACCTTTCTTTATTAAAAAAAATAAAAATAAAAAATTTCTGACAAAGTTGGTGAAAAAACATCAAAAGTTAAGCAGAGATTAACTAAATTATTGAATAATATTCTATGGTTAATCTTCATACAAGTTACAATATATAAACAAAATTACACGTGTCATATTATAATAAATAAATTTTTAACTTATGAACTTGTGTATGCGCTGAAATTTTAACCCACGCAAAAAATGGAACGAAAAGTAAAAAAGTTTGTACCTAATAAATTATTTCATCCAAATAAATAAATAAAAGTTTTAAATACCTGACAGGTAATTCTTAATCAGGTAAAATAATGAGGTAACAACTGTCAACCCTAAGAAAATGCTCAGTAGGTCGGTCAGTAGCCTTCATTCCACCAGCTGGTTGGTACGGTTCAATATATCAATTATATATATACCTTAATACAAACATGCGTACATATTGTCTCTATTTATTTGACTAAAGTGCTCACCAACCTATAAGAAAATTAAGCAAGTTGGTCCACTTCTACTGTTCTTTAAATTATGCTTCCAAGGAGGTCTTTCTGAGAATTAGAAGTTTCATATGTGAAATGGACTTTGTCATCCATGTTGAACACGAGGACATGGTCCTATGACTATTCTATGTTGACTTGCTTCATCTTAGAATAATCATCGATCACTCCTAATGACTCTGCTATGTTGACTCGCTCCATCTTAGAATAATCAACATGAATGAGAGAGAGACAGATGGCCCTATTAAATATAGGTAAGGTGTTATGATAGTCATGAGAAGACAAGGAGAAAAGAAGTGAGAAGTTGAGCGACTCTTGTCGCAAGAGAGATGGCACTTGCTGTTGTTTCAAAACATGAAACAAAGTGTCATTTCCTGTGACAAGATTCCCTGTAACTTCTTTTGCTTATATAAATGATTAATTCAGTGTCCAAAATTTTTATCGAGATTGAAAAGAGTTAGATGTACGTAATTTTGCAAAGATAAGACTGTTTTTATTTCAAACTCATCTTCAATATTACAACGGGGCAATTTATTTGCTTATATATATGTTTTTGCAATTATACAAAGATTACTCAAATACCGTTCTGTGTGCATACACCCACACACACACATATATAATATATATAATTGGATTTTTATTTATATGTTTTCCATCTTCTCAGCAATATATTCATTTGTATACATGCTTATACATGTATATTTATTTATATGCGTGTATATATATATATATGGTGACAGAACATTATTTCATCAACTAGAAAATTGTTTACAATTCATTGACTTAGTCAAGGGCATGTCTATTTCAAACTGTCAATTGCTATAACACTGTCAAGGTGCCTCGTTATCAATGCTAATTAACTTGAATAATTGCAAGTCCAATCTAGCTAGCACTACCATCTAATGACTAGGATATAATATACTCCGTATATGATTGGTTATATGTAATTCCATACTTTATTATTATTAATTATTATTTTTAATCTCGTTAATTATCAAGTTCATTTCATCTGCATGATGTCAATGCATGACATAGGAGGATTAGATCAAAGACTTTAATTATAATAGATTAAAAGGTTCTCACCAGCTGTATTTGCACTGACAACCTATATATATAACCAAAACATTATATATCTATATATATATAGATATATAGATATATTAGGGTTTTTTAGCGAGGAAAATACTTGGTATATAGTTTGGAACTGACGAAAGAATTTATTGATATGGTTTGTTTAGGTTGTATATAATTAAAGAATTTATTGATATGTTTGTTAGGAGACAATCATGTGCTCTACAATTCCATATAATTAAAGAAGCGAAGAATCGGCCGTTCAATTTACTTCATGCCATTCACATACTTCTATATATCTATCTACTTTTCTCTGTGCGTGTGTATAAACAAGTTGAAGTGATGACAAGATCAAGGTGCAATATTTATATAGAGAGAGAGAAGCACTTCCCTCACATAAATGCAATGGCAGATACAAAGAAATATAAGGGACTTCTGTCGCAGGAGAGATGCTGCCAATTGCTATGGCTTTATGCAACACTCGCATTTTGGCGTCATCTCTCCTAGACAGAAGCCCCTTCAATTTCTCCGGAGACTCAGTGTTTTCATTGCCGTGGTGAGTGGATCAGGTGCTGGTTACACGTACGAGTGATGTGAATCGTCGAATGCAGTACAATATTAGAGAATTCAGACTCCATTGTCGTGAAGAAGTAAGCATTTCCAATTTTCAATGGCTTAACTTAACCTACTTTATTTTTTAAAAATCCATTTCATCTTAGCCTTTTGTCCTTCTAAACTTAGTACTTTTTTGCTATAAATTACTTTGGTTGATTGAATGGTCTTATTGGCGCTAAATGTCATAGATTCTACAAAAAAGGGGAAAAAATTGGAACACTTGCATATGACACATATCTTCTTCTTCTTCTTCGTCTTCTTCTTCTTCTTCTTTTTCCGATCACATAAGAGAATCTGAATCACAGAAGTATTTATTTGTTGCCTACCGAAGTTGCACTACCTACTACAACAACAACGATCAAGTCTTTTTCCCAACTATATAGGCTACATGAATATATCCTTTGTTTCCATTCCCTCCATGAATCCTATGTTTCTGTTCCGTGCTATTTAAGATCATAACATTAGTCAATCCACCTACTATCATATCCTTCCTTAGTAACTCTACCTCAAAACTCTTTAATAGCTGATGAATTTAACATCCGTGAGAACATCAGTGAGAAGAGTTAACAATTCTAGTGATCTTGCATGAACTAATTACCAAATTCAGTTCCGTCCATCCAGTAAATCATTCTCAATGTATATTCTTACAACACAACACAAACACACACACATATACAATGTTCAAACATGTCTGTCTTCCCCACCTCAACTTCATTTACAAAATTATGACCTTAAAATGAGCTAGCATGAAGTCTTTTAACTTCTACTTAATACGAATTATTTTGCGCTTTTAAGATCATATTCTTACTTAGCTACAAGTGCGGCCTGAATTTTTGTTTCTGTTAAACACACACACACACACACATATTGGTAGGTAATCCTGAGAATGTATATTATAACTTCAACACAAGAAATTGAACAACCCTGTGAGGATGGTAAAATTGCAGACAAACTACCAGATGCGCACACACACACTGCATAACAAGTATCTTGCAGCCTTATACATCAGAAGGAGCATGCAAAACACTAGGACACATTTGCTTACATGTCAACTGGTGATTGGTCAGCACAATATCCCTTAGGTCACCAAAGAAATTTCTCCTCAAGATCAAGTTGAAAAAGAAAATTCGATTCAGCAACTTGGCCAGATGTTATGTTACTACTCACAGCACGTATGGAAATTTAAAAATTTAGATTGACCACTGAACATAAAATATGATAAAATGACCACACCAGTACAGATGTGCTTTGACTAATATACACCTGCGTTGTATGCATATTGGAAAACATAAACATAATCACTTATACCACATTAAATGAAACTATCACCAAACATTAGGTATAAATTTCCTCCAGTTTTCCTCCTTCCCTAACCTTCACCCAGCCAGCGTGTTCTTTCATCAGCACCTCTCCACGACGAGCTTTGACACCAAGTGGGGAATGGCGAGTCCTCGCGGATACACAGTAAAAGGTAAGTGTAACAAGGGCTACAGGCACACAACTTAAATCAGCAGCACGTATCACATGTTATTGCAGCAGCAAATCTCTCAGTTGTGTGTTTCATTTCTATCTGCTAAATCCATCTCATTGCTGCAAATGGGAGATCATGCAAGTTCTCATTGCTCTTTTCCTAACAAAAAAAATTAACCTAATCCCGACTTTGGCAAGAGAAATTGCCTTCTGAAACATATTCCTTCTATTTGCACTGCCTTGGCCGGAAATTATAAAATGATAAGAGAGAGCCGATCAAAATTTCCAGCCTTTTTGCACCAGCTGTAGGCCTGAGGACTGTGATGTCACCCACAAGAGAGCATGGGTCGGTCCCATTTTCCATGCTTCCTGTGCACCACCCACCGGGAACAACCATGTCTTGACCTCTAAACAAGAGTTCAGAATCAATCTGGTCGAGAACTGGATCATCTTGGTGGAACTTCCTCGCAAATGGGGCATTACTGTCAACCATCTTTGACATGTCATCAATGGTGAGGTAGTGGGGATGCTGCTTGGGAGGATTATCCCAAGATATGAAGTGGAGATCACTGTTCACAGTGGTATTACTGAACTCTCTAGAATTACACATGACAGTATGAAAATAGCCTTCTGGTGAAGAGATGAAATTGGCATAGTACATGAGGACCGTTCGTGGCAAGTTGTCCCATCCCCATATGCAGAAATCAATGAACTGCCGAGAGAGAACCATCCAAGCAGATCCTATAAAATAAGGCAGAAATTTGGTTTCAATAATCTATAATAGTATGCCCAATGCGTTTCAAGAGTGCTTGGTATTTGACCCCTCGAGCCAATACATGATATATATATATATAGATATAGATATATTGTTTGCATGAGCTTTTCAAATGTCATTCAGCACAAGAACTATTATTGCCATTGTACATAAAACACAATATTATAAATAAACTCATGCATAGCACCCAGAGAGATGAAAAAATAGTTGAGCAATGAATCATAAAAAATCAAGGGGAAGTGTTAATCAGAAATTATCTTGAAGTACTCGATGATTTCTAAAATTTATGTGATGATACCAGGAAGTTTCTCTTGTATAAGTCCTTAATTAACCTAGCACGAGACTACGAGATAGAATTATCAGAGAGGGGAAGTGAATCCTCTTTTATTCCACCCTTAATTCCTTGTTCCAACATGAAAATAAGACTAAAAAAACAATTATTTAAGGTGATATTAGTTCATGTTGCAGTCACTAACATCAAAGCAAAGCACTTGCTTAAAAACATATGGACATTTATTAATTGGTTATGTAAAAGGTCTTTCAATAGAATTGACAAATTTACCAGAATCGTCAATACAGCAGTTCTGAGGATGAGAGGTATACTGTAATCTTAGAATCATTTAGGTTGCATTTGGTTAAGTCAATTTTCCAATTGCGCAATCTTGGCGTCTGCATAACAAGCATTTCACTGCTTGGATTGATTATGTAAATCAAAGGAATTTGAATTACGAATTTAAGCATCAGGCACAGTAAAGAGGGTGGAGAGAGAGAGAGAGAGAGAGCTGCCACAAAATGACCTTAATGACAGAAAATAGCGAGATAAAAATTTTGCAGCTATTCTACCATACAGCTTTGAAGACAATTGATCAATCATTGTGTAATTGGGCGCAAAGGCATGCAACAATAGTATTAAAGCATGCCAGGGTTTAGCAATACTCCCTGCATTTATATATTTATCTTTTGCACATTTGTTTCTAGTTAATATTTTATCCCATGTAGAATATATTTTACAGAGTCAGTGTCCTGATGCATAACTTAGGAGAGAAATCATTCCTCCCTTCCTCATTTATTTGACTATTATATTGAATAAAATCCCCTCAATACTTCCTTCCAGCAAGTAAATCCTGTCTGCAAGAAGTTTTCATTTCGTCTCTGGCCACTGATGATAAATATTGTGACCACCTATTCCAAAATATGATGACAAAAAACAAACCACTTTACACAGCCGACACAGGAGTTATTGAAACCAATGACCCTTCCCTTCCCTTGAATAATATATATCATGCCATGACAATAATGCAGTTATCACACACATGTATAAACCACTCCGTACGATCACAGAACTAACAGAAACCGACAACTCCGGGAATATATATGGTTGCCATGACAAAAATGCAGTTCACATGTATGGCATATAATCTAGCAATGGCATCATGCCTTTTTCTTATTAGGTAAAAGCATTCAGTGCCTCCAGATCCATCCTCATCTCAGGAATTTTCTTTTGAGTAGACTTCAATTCTCAGCGGTGAAAACATCAAAACCAAATGCATAATAACAATGCTAACAGTACAAGCTGGATATGAACAACAAACTCTAATTTCTTACCTAGAAAGAATTTCTTCTTGTTAAAAGAACAAATTTCAAACCCTGATATGCATCAGTTACAAGAGGTGTGTTGGATGGATTTGGTAACATATGCTGGGTGCCAAAAAAATACACCGGTGTCTAATTTGTAACCTCTGATTGTTAGGATATGGGTCAGACATCAACAAGGATTACTTTTCTTTTACTATATCCTCAGATGATGTGAAGTGTTTGTATAATTTATCCTGTCCCCAAGGGCGAATCCAGGAATTGTTAATGGGAGGGCTAATATTAAACAAGGGAGAATCGAGGAGCAAATATTAAAGAGCTAGAAAATTTTAGAGAAAATAAGGGTTAGACTTTAGAGGGAGAGAAGGAGTGAGCTCTCTGATTTGTGCAAGATTAGGAATTCAGGAGTTCTGCTTTGGCTTAGTGTTTGTTTAGGGCTTGTTTGGCTTGGGCCTATTTGGTTGAGTCTTTGTTTTAAAATTGTGAATTAGATATTGAACTTGTTTGGATGGGTTAAAATTGGGGAGAGGGGGCTAATACTACTACTAATTTTTTCTTTTTTAAAACATTGGGCTAAATATACTTATACTAAAAAAAAAAATTTGTTTTTTGTTGGGGGGCTCAAGCCCACCCAAGCCCCCCTTTAGATCCGCCAGTACCTGTCCCACCCGGAAGCTAAACATATTTTAACTTACGTACGCATGCAACAAAAGGTGAAAAAGAAAGAAGAAGAATTTAAGGGAAATTCTCTCAAACAAAAACTTCCATATCTTCCATTTGTCAAACATGCCTGTTAAGTACATGTCCAACACATCTTAGAGCCATTCCTCTCAAAATGGGGTGATTTTTAAATATCAATGTGACATAAGGAGATGCTGACAAGAACAATTTTCATACAAAGGAGGCTGGAATTAATCAGCATATGCGTCAAGAAATTGTTTTAAATAAGAAAAATTATGACATGGTCTTTTAGAAGAGTCCGTTGCATCCTTTAATCTGTCCCTTAACCTAGACCCTCTACGACAGATTCATCAAGTTGTCTTGCCCCTTGTATCGAAGATTGAGAGATATGCTTACGATAGGAAAGGACTTGGTTGGTAAGGCGAGTCTTATCAGCCCTGATCTGGTCGGTTTCTTCCTCCCCGAGAAGGTAGCTGCAAATTGTTATATCCATCCGAATTGAGTATGGAATCAGCCAGAGCTGGCAACTGTCTCTATATTGTTATACAACTACAGGATCGAAAATGCTTCAAGGGATAGTGTTTGGAAATTTCAAAACAAAATGTTCATAAAAGGAATATAGGAGGATAATCGATCCTGAGATGGATAGTGAAATACCCAACAAATGCATTTCTTATAAGTTGAAGTTGAAGGTAGGACCAACTATGAGAACATGACAAAACAGGGATTTAATTATTTAAACGTGAATGTGAAGATGAATAATTCAGTCATGACTGAAAAAATTTCGGTAGATGTAAGGACAAGACATTTAATCAGTAAGAAAGGAATTGATGTAATGAAAAAGAACATGTTATTGAATGATATTTTGGAAAAGATGGCCCCGGGTAAAGCAGATCAACGGGATAACATTTATACAGCCAACTCCAAAAAGCTGGGGACAAGGCTTCAATTACTTGACTTCTAGTTGTCCTCAAGCTCTTTAATTGTAAAGGCAGTTCTTTTTAGAATTGAGTTGTAGTAATCCCATAACAAGAACTATCTTCTATAATCTATATATCATGTGAAATTCATGTAATGTGAGTTTGAAAATTCTGAGCAGGATCTGGGTTTGGATGGCAAAACCAATAGAGTTCAAATACCAATAGTTTCATTTGCCACTACAACTTAGGGACTTGGTTCTTCAAATAAAACCAAAGATAATTTGGATTCTCTGTTTATTTCATTTAGAGCTATCTATAGCTTGAGATGTGCCAATACAGAGAGGGTATAAATATGACAAATTTATTATTTCACCTTCAATAATCTAGTAGACAAGAACTAGTCTTACACACACAGAAGCCCAAGTTAAATAGACATTTTCTGGCTTCTGTGCCTTTTTATACTTGAGCTTTCTAGTGCCCTATTCGAAAGGAAACTTTATTGATGACCCACCAATTTGACTTCCTTGTTATTTCTAGCACATCTCACCTCACTTAATATTACTTATCAGTAGCCCAATGGTATCTCCTCCACCTCCCAATGGAAGGTTGAAGGTTGAAGGTTGAAGGTTGAAGTCCATGTAAGGGTAAAGTTGGTATGGAGAAATTTATTGAAGTCCTTATCAAAGCTACAAGACACCATGGAAATAAATATCACTTCCGTGAGATGTCCAACTGCCTTGCACGTGTGGTGCTAGTCCAGCGGCAGGGCATGTATTGTTTGGGGCCTTTGGCAACACCAGCATCTTTCCCCTCCCCCTTTAACCTCCAACTCCCTAACCCCACTAACCATGCCAAGTCCAAAAAATAAAAAATAAAAGATAAAGATGTCCAATTGCCTTTTAAGACAACTAAACAGAATTATCTAAAAAATAATTTAGAAAAAAAAAAAAAAAATCATAGGATGATAAATCATATCTTAATAATAGAAGCCATTTAAGCAGAGCACATATACCATAAATGACATGCTCGCACAAACCACCCAATGCCTAAAATCAATCCTACAGAGTGGAAAATGACATCTTTCTTTTTCTGTTCTTTTTTCACCTGAATGAAAAGGAACATCTTTAAAGCCCAAAGCAATAAATAAATAACTTAATGCCAAATTGAACCTGTAAAGAGTTTGAAGGCTGTTGGCACACTTCTTCGCTGTGTAATCCAGAAAACATCAGACTTTTTGGTCATATACAACCCAGGATCGATAATAATTGGTTTCGCCCTCTGAAACCTACATAAATAGAATCATACAATCAATATATATATATATATATATATATATATATATATAACTCTCCAACCC
>JAOTQH010000046.1:1233150-1247421 GCA_025631255.1 Cornus kousa
CCCTGAAAGAAATAAATGGAAAAAATTCTCTCTTGAAAAGATCAAAGAACTGGAAAACAACATATAAAGAAAAAGATCATATCCAACAGAAAATGATAAAGAAAAAGATCATATCCAACAGAAAATGATCTTTATGAAGAAAGAATAATGAGCAAATACTGCTACATGAAATTGAGTAGACCCAGAAAGAGGATCTACAAAACTTTTCAAGATGTGAAATTAAATGTAAGAAAATTTTATTGTAATGAATTTGTTTTTCAAAAAAATTCTGATTAGTTTAATTAAAAAAAAAAAAAAAAAAGAAAGAAAAAAAGAAGAAGCAGCATTTAACACTTGCAGCAATTTAATGCCTCTGTAATGGAATTAAAGAAGAGAGGAAAAATTACTGTGGGTGTGTGTGCATTTGCTTGAACTTCAAAAAATAAAACTCTTATTTCTTGGGGCTCTTCCCCAACTAAATTGGATCTAAGAATGGGAAGATCAGACATAGAGACAAGTGCTCACATTATGGGTTAAATCCTAATTAAATGAACAATTGCCGGTTTAGCTCAACAATTGCCATCACTAATACATTTACCTCTGATTGTAATTCCTGTAAGCTTTGTGAATTCGAGCCACTGTAAGAGACCAGATCCCCAAGATGCCAAGTCTGTAGGTGTGATAATCTTGCCATCCAGCTGCAAGAGAACACGGAAAAAGTGATAACATAGGTTCAATTTTGATAGTGATCACTTCGTAAGAAATAATATCAAAACATCTCTATTGAATTAAATGGATAGATAAATCTACCCACATTCTATAATTTCCTAGCCAGGAGTGTTACAAGGTTGATAATACATAAGCCGGTTCAAGAACATTTTACAGAGAAAGAGAATTAATGGGTAGTGAGATTTCAGAATTTTAAGCATTTTGTCTATTGATTATGGTGAAAAACCACTTCAATTACAATCGAGATCATATATACAATTTAGAAAAAATCACTTCAATTACTATTTACTAGGTTATTTTAGAAGAATCCAACTGCGCTAAGGTAAATAAAAATCTCGACCCAGAAGGAGATTTATGCTTCTTCAATTTCTTTTAATTTTCCCATACTTAGGAAAGAAACAGAAGGGGCAATAACTAAGAACAAAAAGTGCTTTTGTAGTGCCTCAGCAATTAAAAGAGGCCTCAGTCAATGATGCAAGTGACACTCCACCAACAATTGGTACAACAGAATAAACTATCCAGGGAGTAGGAATTTGTTTCAGCAAGATGATTAGAGGGAAAAAGTTAAAAACAACTCATACAACAACGAGTAATTGTCAATATAAAGGTACAAATCACCGATTTATCAATGGCTCTAAGCCTTGTAGGCTGAACTATTGGCATACAGATCAAATCTGTAACCATATAGATTGGGATTGTTTCAATGGCTTTAAGCCTCCCGCCCAGATGTATGTATCCTAATGCGACTCTTGGTTGAGTCTATAAAAACAACCGAACCATCAACCCTGATTGCTGATTCTACAACTACTTTGCCTCTAACACCATCTAATTAGAACACTTGAAAACTCATATTAAAAAAAACTAATCTTCCAGAAACAAACCAACCAAAAAAAAACTAGGAAAAAAAAGTTACAAAAATAAAGATGATGATGAAGATTTAACCAAAAAGATATGAAGTCATGCATCTCAACGGTATATTGTACTATTATCCATACTTGTTCAGAGTTTAAAAGAGACTAAAAATGAAAAAACAAGGCAAATCAAAACCTGGGTTCTCAAATTAACTTGTGTATTGCTAAGAAAAACAGGAGAGTAAATTAAAGTCCCATCACTGCCTGTACATGAAGATGTCTCCATTATCACCAAGTGGTTTCTTAGAGAGAGAACAAGCTTCTAAGAAATGGGGTTGTTTTTCTTCAAATCTGTCACTAAAGAACCTACCAGATCTTGGAGAAGCGAAGGATAGTCTTCTCAGACTACTTATTCTCTGTGACATCCAAAAGGCATGAACAAAAATGTTGCTGTACTTGATCGCAACTGGGCAATCAAATGCACTCTAAATATAAGGTAGAATGAGTCAAATAAGAGATAAATATAACCACCACCAAGAATGTAAGAAACAGTAAGTTTTTAACAATAAAGAAATAAATCTGATCGTAAACAAAAATTTTCCTGTTAGTTCATTATGATCTTAGAAAAATCATCACCATCAAAGCATCATCATTGCTATATCAATATATAGATTAGCATTTTTGTAAAATGGTATATTTGGCATTAATGGGTAAAGTAAATAAAACATCCTTATAGTTTTTATTTTGGGTATATAAGTCCATTAAAATTTAAGAAATGTAGTAAAGAACGGCTTATCTGAACTGATCTGTTAGAAAAGTGCCATCAATGCACATGACTAATTTAAGCTATTAAATACCCAAAAAATCCTTTTTGTCTCCCGAAAATGCTCTTATCCATTTCCTAAATAAATCCCATCCCTCTCCCAACTTCCCCCCCTCTGGGGTATCTCTCTCTCTACTCCCCCCACCATCTTTTTCTCTCTCTACTCCCAGTTTCTCTCTCTCCCAGCATCAACTATAGAAACCCATTGAAGACATATGCACACACAGAGAAATGGATAGAAGAAAATAAGAATAAAACCCAGATCAAACCCAAGGAAATGTACATACATAGAAAATGAACAGAGATAGGGAAAATTGGGAATTAGGGGTAGAGACTGGTTTTCTCTACCGCTACCATTCCCTGAGGAGTCAATTAGAGGAATACATCTAAGTTTTGTTCTGAGATATAGAGTCAAGGAAGAAGAAAAGGCCGAACATTTTGGGATGTTGCTGCTGCTGCCAGAGGAGAGAGAAACGATGACTGGAGATGAGAGGGAACCATGTTTTTGAAACGGACTTGAATCGAATCAGAGGTTTCACCAGCAAATGTGGAAGGATCTCCACGATCAAGTCCTTGTTGCCGCCGATACATTCACCAGCCGCGGATATTTGGTCCGGCGATCTCTGCTCATTCCGGCAACTTCTCATGTTAGAAGCCATTCACTTTGTCCCACTACTCTCATGCAAAGAGGCCATTTCCTTGGTTTGAACCCGTAACTTCTAGATTGCAATGGAGCAACCACACCAATGCGCCAAGGCTTGCCCTCACAATAATCCCATAATGTCCACATTACATCAAATTTAAATTCTTTAACAAGCGTAACATATTCTTTCCAATTTAGAAAAAATTCATAAAACTAATCTGCAATGGTTTTACTCTCTATATTGTGTTCTGCCCCCTCTCTCTGTAGCTATAAATTGTGCAATTCTAAAGCACCCATTTGGAATTTTGGATCGTCTTCACAATGCTTTTCTTCACTCAACTCTCAGTGTCACCCATTTCAAGCCCACCTAAGCCTCTCAAGACACAATCCAATCTCAAGTTATAGCTTCCAGTAGTGAGTACCTCATGAATTTTTCCACTGGAACTCCACATGTTAACATGGCATTGCTGATACTTCAGGAAGGGATCTTACAAGCAAAACACTCTGTTCTAGAATCAAAGTCACGATTTACAAGGGACCAAAAAAGACATCACTAAGACTGCAAACTCTATAAATGTTACCCCCTTACACAAGGGTGTGATTAATAAGGTTTAAAAGAATACTGGAACAGCAGTCCATTGATAAAAAGAAATGGCAGCGTGCAATTAAAAATTTATATAAAATTTAATACTCGTGGGATTGAAGCAAACCAAAATTCTTTGGAAACTAAACTCGAAATGCCATAATTCTGGAAATTTCCAAAATTTTCTGGGATAAAAAACAGATCTAAAAAAAATAATCAAATAATCCAAACAGCAACCAGCGAAAAATATGGGCTGTAGCACTACCACATTTTTCTAAAAAATATTTACTGGCCCAAAGATGATGAAGTTAGGCAGAAAATACTCAAGACTCATAAATCTACAAGCAGTAAAATTTTCAGAACATCTTGAGAATAGGAACACTAGGAAAAATGAATTCAAACTTACTCCTGCAGCATACAAAATTTCTCAAAGTCTGTCCCCAATGTGAATAAACTAACTGATATAATACACAACCGATTTAAAGTGGATTCAATAACTATTATAGACTGAACCTTAAGCTGTCTCAAGTTTAAAACCTCACCAGCAAATTCGCCACATAATTTAAACATAGAAAATGGAGGCTACCAGGTTCTTAACTACTTATACCAAGACTTGTCAGAATACTAAACATGCATCTCATTACAACAAAATTCATCATGCATACAGGACATGAATAAGCTCATACAAATAAATACCTAACATAGGACCTTAACACAGAAGAACTAGTCAGGTTTAAGGTTTTAAAAACAAGGGAGTGCCAATACGATTCATCCTAGTTTAGCTCTATACACTTTCACATAAATTATTCCAATACAAAACAGCAAAACAAGTCCCTCTAGGGAGACAATAAAGCGAAATATTTTTTTTTTAAATACACCAACTTACAGTATGTGTAATCATTTGGTAATATAGTTTTACCAAACAGTTCATTTCCAAAAAAAAAATCCAACAGCCCGGGTTACAAAAGAGATACAGTATTTATAGAACAAAGAGATAAGTTTAGCACTTCACAAAATGTTATGCTTCATAAATATTTACATAATTACAAGCCAAGGCAAAAATATATACCAAGCTAACATCTTCAAGCATGAACGCAAAACATTGTATTCCACTCAAAGGAGTTTCCATTCACTGAGTTCAAGTTCTTCATTTAGCATCAGTACTTCCGCCAGCTCGGGTGTCATTACCTGAAAATATAAAGGGTGAGACGACTCCCAATAGAGAAAGACTAACAGTTATCACTATGAGTTTTTAAAATGAACCATTTAATTTTTCAGGATAATCTTTATTATAAATACATGTCAATCTTCAAAATTATAAAGTAAAGTCATTTAGCTTTCAACTATAGTTTCAAAACCAAATTTTCAGATTTCATTTCCACCAAAATGAATTATGTCTATCAACCATGGTAAATTTCAAAGGAAATTCACCGGCCAGCCGACCTTTACACCGGCATGGCCCCAACCCTTGATAATCAAACCAAGTAAATGGTGATCCCCCGAGAGAAATCACTGGCCAACTTTTTGCACCGGCGTGGCCCCAACCCTCAATACCTTCCAAGGGTCTACCATGTGGGTTTCGGGTTTTTCACCCAAGGGCCAAGGGTAGCCCGTACCCTACTTGTCTCTTTAAAGAATTATACTCAAGGACCGCAGTCCTAAATTTCTGATTCACCACATTCACCAACAACATTCCCAATCTTCACGGTTAGTGAAACCCAATTAGGAACATTTTCTTTCAATCTAAACCCAAGTTGCAGATCAAGAATTTTCTTTTTCTTTTCATATAACATTTCTTGTCTAAAATCAGCAGTGGAGTAATACAGATAAATCCACAGTTTAACTCAGAGAAGAGGCTATAATCAGGTAGAATGCGGTAGAACAATTGATGATTAAATTCCTGTAAATAATCATGCCATTTTTACATATATAAAACTCATATAAGAATAATGCAAAACAGATCTGCACTTATTTAAGCAGGCCAAGGTATATAGATTGAAATAGAACCATAGTTGAAGAAAAATCAAACCAATTTAAACAAAGAATAAAAATGCACTCAAAGTGAGTAAAAGTCATGGTCCTTCCCTTCCCTCCCTCTTGGCATTGGTATTTCCCTACCTCTAACGAAATTCCAATGAGGACCTATGGATTTCCCTTAGTTTTCCTCATTTTCTTTCTTCTTTCATCTTCCTCTCTCTCTCTCTCTCTAAACTCCCGGCCAGAACTCTGGTTTTCTCTATTTTTTCTTTGATCTATTTTCTTTTCTTTCTATTCTTTACTTTCATTGGTTGCTCATTTCATCACAAATGTAAGATACCATTTACAGGTGTAAGGAACTTAACATAAACATGGCTTATGCTTTTGCATGGAGAGGACACATGTCCTCCATGCTTTGACCAAATCTCAATTTACCCCAAATTTCCTTTTATTTCCACTTTCCTCCACCACTACTTATTAGTTATTTTCTTGTCACTGTAATTAGTTTTCCCCCACACTTTCCGTATAACTACCAATGAGTACAACATAAATTACTAATTGTTTTATCAGGTGACATTTAATCCAGTAACATGATTAACTAGCCTAAATAAAAAATTTAGGGTAGTACAATAAATCAATCAATTTAATAATTATTAAGATAGAAAATGAAACTACAATAATCTGAAATTGTTACAACCTAAGTGATCTATGAGTATCATAAAACAAGATAAAACAAGATAAAGTGTCGACGAAATAGATGGACATTTAATTGTTCGGTCCAGTGACAAACAACTAGGATTTATGCTACACCAAGAAGTTTCTTGAAAGTGCCAAATCATGAAGCTTTTAATTAAAACTATTATTCCTTGGGTATTGCCCCTTTCCCAGCATAGTAATGTCATTTTATTTTTCAGTGTCCTCATCAGCTTCTGGCATCTGTTTCGCAGACATGCCTTCTAAAATTTTCAAATTAGGGATCTTTTTTCTTTTTAAGTTAAACATGTGCAGTGGTGTCGTGTCTTATAAATTCTTTTATTTATTGGAAATTAAGTATGTTGGATTAACCACTGTACACATATATATATATATATACATATATACAAATTAAAGAGGGGGCATAACCCCTGTACATTATGCCATGGGCTGAAACTATAACAAAAACATAGCCCTGGGGAGAAAAACTAATAGCAATAGTGATATCAACAACCCTACAAAAACATAGCTAGTGATCCTTTAACTGCTGTAGGACGCATGTTTGCTAACCATTGGGGCACAAGGCAATTGTGGGAAATTAATTAAAGTAAAAAGATCGACATTTAAGATGATCATCTCCAATTTCATTGTGAAATCAGGTTCATGGTAATAAACAGTTGTTTCTCTTTCAATGTTTTCAATATTTTCTTCTCATAACAATTAGTGTTCTGCAAACCATTTCCAAAACCAAGAGCAGCATATCGTATTTTTCCCTCAATAAGGGCATGCATTATATGAAAATTGACAATAAGATGCAATAAACAAAATCAGTACTAATGTAAACTAAATAAATTTCAAGATTGAAGTTGAAGCTACGCTAAACATTGGAATATTGACTGCCCAACTCAAGTGATTAAAATGTGCCATGAATCAAACGGGAAAGAGTGTCTCAATGCATGGATGGACAAGACAATCAGGATATTGTGCTAAACCATGACACTTCTTAAAGGTTTGATAACCATTGGGGCACAAGGCAATTGTAAGGAATAAATTAAAGTATAATGATGAAAATTTTAGATGATCATCAACTTTATTGTGAAATTTGTTATACGGTAATAAAAAATTATCTCTCTTTCAATATCTATTTCTCATTACAATTACTTTTATGCGAACAACATCTAAAACGAGGGGCAATGTTTTGTATTTCCCCCAAATAAGGGCATCATATCGAATTGGATCTAAGACGCAATAAACAAGATCACACGACAACAAACTTTCAAAGCCAACCAAATTTAGTGTTAATAAATATATAAACAAAATAGATTTAAAGATTGAAGTTGAAGGAACAAACAACTGAAATAGTTACTCCCCAACTCAAGTGATTGAATATGTACCTTGAATCAAACAGAAAAAAGTGTCTCAACTGACGTGACAGATTATGTGTCGCTGAGCTGCCGTGACAGTCTGCTGAAGTGGTGGATGATGTGGCAGGACAGGCACACCTGTGGCAGATGACATGGACGCAATTGTGTCAGGTGATGTGCCGCTATGATGACGAGGCGTAGGCGCATATGTGCTGTGTGCCATTTATTCACTTAAATGCAAGTACAGAAAGTGAGTTGGTGAGGTGATATTTCAATAATTCACCTTCAACTCTTTCTGAATGATCTAGTACATGTTGAAATTAATTGTTTATGCACCTTTTGAAATTGTCAAGTTGGTCTTGTTTCCACTTTTATATATATATTCTAGTTAATACTGACACACTCCCTCCACAAAAATTATTTATTTAGAGGCTCAACCTGATCTTGTTTGTACTATTTTTATAAGTGGCAAAAGATCTATGTCCAGAGACTCTACTTCAACATGACCCTGGCAATTACACCAATACACTGGCCAGCTCCACAGCCTTCTACTTCAACTTCCTTGCCCATACCTGTATTTCAAAGTGATCAAACTGGGAGTGATTGTGTTTCATCATTTGATTAACTAATGAGAGAATTATCATCATATTCAGTACTCAAAAATGCAGTGACTTTCTTTAGTCATTGCAGGGATTCAGCACTAAATGTAATTGGACCTGAAGCAATTGCAAGCATATCGGTGTTGTAATGTACTAATAAATTTATTTTGAAGATAAATGCACAGTTTCTTTTCTTTTCTCAATTTATAGATTTACTTCAGTCATGGGGAAGAACATATGTACTGGGAAAAAGAAGGGAATAAAGAAAATGAACATTGGCAGGAGAGATTTAAAGAAGAACTAGTTAGTCTACAGAGATAAGTACAAAGTATGGAAATAAAAAGCAATTGGAAATTACCCATCTCCATTGTGGCTTTGACGACATATTTATACCACAGCTTGAGGAACAAAATACATGCATGTCTAGTGAACTTTGGTCGTTGTGGATTCAAAGACACTATATAGTGCAGGCCTCATCAAGCGCATATATATATATATATATATATATATCATCAAGCCTTGCAGACATTGACAGCATTTCCTTTTGAAGGATAATCGGCATTGGAACTCTTCATTTGAGCCTCAGAAACACGTTTTCACTCTTGTAGTCTCACCCAATATTGTGGAGAGACACCACTGCAGTGTTCATTTGTCAGGTTAGGACTCGGCAGTATACCTCTTGAGCTGAACAAACTCAAAATTTCAAGTAAATACTTCTTTTTTCTTGATTTGAAATTAGAACCATTATGTTGCTTATCTATTCATGAACAAATTTTTGTTATGTTCTGATTGAATATCTTAGAATTTTCAGAATTTAGAAAGTAAGGCATTCCGACTAGATTGATTCCAAATTGATACCCAAAACTATCCCTGTTTATTTATATACATGACACTCCCTATAGAAGCTGCCAACTTTTTGACATGCTGCATAGAAATACTAGGGAACTGCAACGGCAAAGCTATCAACAACAAAAAATATTTAAGAAAAAATGTTCAAATAGTTCTAATTGAAGAACAGATGACTAGAACATCAACCAGTATGAACTATCAAAGATTTTCAGCTAGAGATATTATAGCAGATATATATCTGTGTGAGTGTAACATAATAGTTTGTGGGTGAACTTGTATTGTTGAAACACATCACCATGTAGATTGCTGAAAGTCAGAATTCAAGAAGGCCATGCTTTTGTGGAGAACAAGAATGAAATGAAGCTGCAATGCAAATATCTTATGTTGGCTCTCGGCTCAAGTGGGCCATGCAGAAAAAATGTTGGTAAGAATATCAATAATTTCTAGAGCATGTGTAGCAGAAATTTTCAAAGGAAGAATTTTTCAACTAGTGAGAGCATTATCGTCACATTGAGCCCTAAAACTGTGATGGCTTTCTTTAGCCATAGCAGTGATTAAGCACTGTTGTTACCCAACGACAATATAGCAACAACTTCTCATATGAGATTCCCATATCAATTAATATGGGACATGATGGATGTAATTTATATTTTTTTTCTCAGTTAGTATTTGATTATGAGAATTTTTTGCTTGGCAACAGGCTGTAATGAAAAAGTATGTTTTTTTTTTTTTTTTTTTTTTTGGCCATTTTTTAAATATTCTATTATGTATTATTTTGATTAGAAAGAATAATAAAGATTACCAAAGTGTGGAGAAACTTTAACTTTTGCTGTCTCAAAAAAGCCGGTCACTGATGGCATTTTAGGTTAGATAAGGCATAGCATTCTAGCTGTTAAAACAATGGAAATAGCATATTGGAGTCATTTATTTTCCCGAAAGTAAATATACATGTTGCTGATAGGTGTTGAATATATGAAGTTGGAAAGAGTTACAAAATTTACATGGAAAAGGTATCTTATGTACAAGTTCTCCAATTCATTTGACATTCATGGCAGCAGAACAATCAGAATTTTATCCCAAAGAGACTTGAGCATTGTGCTTCAAATTTGAAGATAAATGCACTGATTCTTTTCTTCACTCAATTTATAGATTACTTTGGTCATAGGAAAGAACATATGTACTAGGAAAAATAAGGGAAGAAAAAAATGAATATTATAAGATAGATTTAAAGAACTAGTTAGTCCACAGAGATAAGTACAAAGTACGGAAATAAAAAGAAATTGGAAATTACCCATCTGCATTGTGGCTTTGACCACATACTTTTACAAAATCTTGAGAAAAAAATACATGCATGTCTAGTGAACTATGGTCGTTGGGGAACCACCACATCCAAAGGAATAACATGCAGGCATGAAATTTTCGAGACAATATATAGTGCAGGCCTCATATCAGGCCTTGCAAAAATTGACAACATTTCCTTCTGAAGGATAATCAGCATTAGAATGCTTCATGTCAGCTCCAGAAAATGTTTCCACTCCTGTTGCCTCACTCAATATTGTGAAAGGACACCACTACAATGTTCATTTGTCAGGTTAGGACTAGGCAGTATACCTCTTGAGCTGAACAAACTTAGAATATCAAGTAAAATCTTTTTTTTTTGATAAGTAGAATATCAAGTAAAATCTTAGCATCTGTTTTTTTTATTTGAAATTAGAACCAATATTTTACTTCTTTATTCATGGAGATATTTTTGTTATTTCTTGATGGAATATCTTAAAATTTTCAGAATTGGGAAAGTTAAGACATTCCGACTAGGCTATCCCTGTTTATTTACATACATGGCATTCTCTATAAAAGCTGCCAACCATGGCATTTCTGACATGTTACGTAGCAACACTTGGGGACTACAAGGGCGAAGCAATCGGCAACAAAAAATATCTAAGGAAAAAAAAAAAAAAAAAAAAGACTAAATAGTTCTAATTGAAGAACAGATGACTGGGAACATAGAGCGGTATGAACTATCAAAGATTTTCAACTAAATATATTATAGCAGATAAATCTATCTGTGTAAGTGTGACGTAATAGTTTGTCGGTGAACTTGTATTATTGAAAGACATCATCATCGTAGATTGCTGAAAGTCTTGAGTTCAAGCAGGCCATGCTTTTGTGGAGGACAAGAATAAAATGAAGCTGCAACGCAAATATCTTATTTTAGCTTTTTATTCAAGTGGCCAATGCAGAAAATATATTTAGTACCTCTGTTTCTTCATCCCAACGATTTAGTGCCAGGACTAACAGTTCAACTTCATGATAAGATAGCGATCCATGCATCTATCACTAGTGAAAGTTAATAGCAAATGGACGACTGACAAATGGCAAGACAATCTTCTAAGGTCCATTGGTCGAGCACTCTTTCAGAGAAATAACGCATGCCATAACTGCTTTGCAATAGTGAAAGAAGTTGTAAGTTGCACTTCTTGCTGCATTAGATATTCAGATCCTCCAAAGGGTGGTGAATTAAGTCAAGGGACATTAGGTCAAGCATAGCATGTATTTATTTGTGCTCAGTATGGGTGTGATACATCTCCAGAGACAAATTCTTTTACCTCCGCATCCACTTCTATTGTACTGCATCCTGGTGTTTTCTTGAGCCCTTTATGACTGATTATCCTGCAAATCCTACCGGCATCTTCACACCTCTGTGCATCTAAATAAATGTTTGATAACTGAACCTAAATTCCATCGTCTTCAGCTCTATCATCAGCTACTATCCATAGAAGCTCTTTGACAGCAAGCTCTGCGAGATCAACGTTATTATGGATTCGGCAATCACTCGGTAAGGAACCCCAGACAGAAGCAAGAGGCTTCATAGGCATCCTCTTTATGAGATGAAGTGCTACATTTAATTGACCTGCCCTGCAGAGCAAGTCCACCATGCAACTATAATGCTCATGTTGGGCTAAAACATCAAATTCAATTTCCAAGTTGTCTAAAGTAAATTGACCTCAGATCTTTTTGAAGCCCTGCATGTGTACAAGCCATTAAAAGCCCAAGAAGGACAACCACATCAGGCCAAAACCCATCTTCCACCTGCATCCTCTCCAAGAAACAAATCGCTTCTCTTCCATACCCATAAACAGCAGATCCTCCAATTATTGCCGCCCTCTAAACACATTCCTTTTAGGCAACTGTTCAAAAACCTCCAAAGCCATGTCAATGCACCCACAATTGGCATACATATCAACAAGTGCTGTTCCAATAAACACATCTGATTCCAATGCCTTCATTCTCTTAACGTACTCATGAACCCACCTCCCTTGCCTAAGAACCCCTAAACGAGAACAAGCTGTACGCCCAGTAGTCACACAAAATTCATCAGGCACAACTTCACACAACAACATATACCGAAAAACATTCAATGCCTCCAAAGCCAAACCGAATCATAGATACACTTATAAGAATGTTACACAGAACGTCATCTAAGTTAGATATTTCATCAAACACCTTCCGGGCATCCTTCAAAGCTTTACATTCAGCATAAAACCTAATTAACGCAGACTGTACATGACCATCCGACAAAGCCAAACCATTTTCACCACCCAATTGTGTGTTTTCCTACCAAGACGCACCCGCGATGCATTAGTGCAAGCAATGAGAACGAACGGGAAGGTGTGGTGATCGGGGCACATAGAGTCGTCCTGCAACATGAGATGGAAGTAATGCAGAGCCAAGCATGGCTGAGAACTGAAAGAATAGGCTCTGATGAGGGAATTGTAGATAATGAATTGGGGAATGGATATGGGTGAAGATGAGAGAGGCGTAGGAGAGATTGCCCGCGTCGGGGAGGGCACAGAACTCGAGAAGCTTGCTGATGGCATAATTGTTGTGGTGGAGGCCGTGGGTGATGAAGATGGCTTGGTGCAGTGTTGTGCGAGAGACATACACCACTTCCGTGCTTTGATGCTCATGTGTGTCTCATTATCGTGGTTGAGCTTGAGGAGCACTGGTGACTGGTTAAATTTTGGGTTACATTAGTAAGACCAAGGGCCGTTATTTCACTTAAGGGGCTAATTAGTAAATTCATAACTTCCCTTGGCGCCAAAATCCATTTTAAAAACTTATGTTTAACTGATTTTGCAAATAATTTAAAAACTAATGTGAAACAACAAAATAGTTTTGTGCCCACCATATAACCCTCTCCAAACCCTAGAATGGTGGGTGCTCTTGTTGGAACATGTTTCAAAATTATAAATATTTAGAGACGTTTTGTTTTTGATTTTTTTTCCCTTGATGAAAATACTGAAATTAAACTTTATTTATGTCTTGTGTATAGATACATCACTTAGAAGATTATTTAATTTTATTCAAAAAAAAAAAATAAATAAAAAAAGCAACTACACGCCTTTAAAATTTGATTTGAATTTATATATTACATATTGGATCATTTTGTTTGGCAAAGTTTTGCTTGGATTGAAATCATACTAAAAGATATAATAGCGTGGAATTTAATTGATATCACGATCTTCAAAATGATAGTGGTAATAAACCACTAGGGTTCTTCAGTCATGTTCACGTTAATTATGGCAGCACCTGTTTGTTTTTTTTTTTTCCAAAAATTCAATGCAAATACGTCACAGTACTACTTTACCAATAATTTTTTTTTGTCGTTGCATTGTTTTCCAAAACAATGTTGAACTATGATAATTGTATTAAACTGAGAAGGTAAATGACGCATAGGTTTTTTTTTTCCCTGTAAGTTTATGCTACATTGCTTTAGTATCATTAATGCTATAAAAAATATGTTTATATAAATTAGAACAAACAGCGTGAACCACACATCTCAATTAAGAAATATGACAAAAAAGTACGAATAAAATAAAATACAAAGCATAAAAGTTACATCCACCATAATATGCAAGTGAAAGATTATTAAAGGCATGACATCAATTGGTGAGCCCAAGATCAATAATAAAAATGTCAAACTAAGTTTTATGATCGGAGAATTTTTATTGAATTAGTCTACGAAGTGTTAAATTAACCGGGCCAACATCTCCTCACTCTCTAGAGTAGCCATGTCCAAAATAAAATCATAATCAAAACAAGAAAAGTCCTCATTAATCATGTTATGCTCTATTGGATTAGCCACTAACTCACTTGCCACTTCCTCCTCTATACAAGATA
>JAOTQH010000046.1:1249339-1264283 GCA_025631255.1 Cornus kousa
TGAATATGGTTAACCATATTCAACCCATCTTGATCCTCAAATTAAGTGGTTAAAAATTACCCAACCCATCTTGACCCATAATTAAATATGGTTCACCCATAATCATTAAAAGACGGGCGGATATGGGCGGGTTGATGGTTCCTGACCCATTTTGCCACCCCTACTATTACTGCTAACCACCATAGCAACGTTAGGTCATCTGGAAAACAGGATCAATGCTGAATCGATCTCAAACTCTCATTGGAGTGATAATGCCAAGGTTAGCTCTCTTATTAGGCAATACCATTGGAGAATTCCTAGAGCCTTTCATGTTATAACCCCAACTGTGGGAACTACTGAGTTACTTCCTCTTATTAGTAACAACTCCTCTGATAAAGTATTATGGACCCTCTTCCCCACTGGTTCATTTCAACTTAGGAGAACGTACAGTGTTCTTCTTCCCCCTAGTCCTTGGATTAGCTAGTCACTTGTCATATGGTTCAAGAACTATATGCCGAGGCATTCCTTTATAGCTTGGGCTGCTATTCATCACAAGCTGAAAACCAGAAATAAATTGCGCTTTTCTAATAGGCAATTTGCCAGAATATGCTCTCTATGCAACGGGATGATGAAAATCATGATTATCTTTTCTTAAATTGCCCTTATTCCATTAGAGTGTGGCAATTTTTTCAACACAAATGTGGAATTTATACTGGTGAACCGGGGATATTGGCCATTGCGAATTGGATAGCAACCTACGGTGCTCGACGTCCAAGTTCCCCAAGGCCATGGTTTTATAAACTATGATTTGCTTGTACAAGCAAATCATAATTGAAGAGAGGAAATGAAGGTGACGTCATTGTCGGAAAAGATGATGACTATGAAGAGAGAGGAACAACAGAACCTATACCAGACAAAAGGCTAACAGTGGAGCAGCTTTGCGAGCAAATTGATGAAAGTGATAGAAGCAAACTCACCACTATTCAACTTACGGATTGCACAACAACGAGGTCTATTGCTACTAATAAATAACATAAGCTTAAATTCACTCATGGAATAAGTTAGTGCTCATCATTCAATTTCCTTTTGAATCTCCATGTTGGAGGTGAATATTGAAGAGAGGAAATGAAGGTGACGTCATTGTCGGAAAAGATGATGAGTGAACAAGTGGGTCATCAAAGGGAAGAGCGCATTATGAAGTGCGGAGGCTAGTGTTTTGTTTTTGCAGTAGGGTGAAATTGATGGCCAATATTATAGCTATATGTGTGTGTGTGTATATATATATATATATTATTTAGGTAATTGTTGTTCCTTAGACAATTTTTGCCTTTTTATATTTTATAGAGAGAATCTCACTATTTCTTTTTATAAAGTTGTCATAATTAAATATAGTAGGTAACATTTTATTAAAGACATTATTGTAAAATTAATAATAAAAGTATTTTATAAAATATTGTCACCAAATAAAATTTTAAAAAATTAATTTTGCAAATGGTATTTTTTTTTTTTACAACTCTATCGATAAAAGAACAGGGACATAATATTTTCATTGAAAAAAAAAAAAAAAAAAGCACTCAAAATGAGTTGAGGCCCGTGAGTACTTTGGGATATTTGAACTAATATTACTTTCGGCGAGGGTGAGAGCCAGGCACGAACCTAACATAGGACCAGTGGGGGCGCTTTCATTGGACTTTTTTATATTTTCATTTTATATTTTATTTTTTAAAAAATTTGTGAAAATGTCCCCACTAAAATCACAATTAATCAACACTAATTTTTATTTTTTGCATTTTATACTTTAAATTTTAGAAAATTTATGAAGAAAATCCCATTGAAATTATAAAAATGAACCCACTATATAAGCTTGCCTTGCAAATTAAAAGGCTGTCCTCCACACAATTTTCTGGATTCCGTCACTGATACTCAAAATAAACAAAGATAGATAGTTTAAATAATCAAGAAATGATACCCCGTAAGAATGATACTTAACAATTACACCTAAAACAATTTTACTATATTTTTTATACAACTTAATACTTGAGATTAAATAATATTTTCTAAAATTTATTACACTCAAGTACACTGTTAAATATTCACATTAACAGTTTTTTTATCATCAAATCACCAAGACCCCTCAACTTCGAACCTTGGGCTGTAAGAATCTTTATCTCCCAATTATGTCTCCGTCAGTCATTAGGTTAAATTTCAGGGGGTGTAGTGTAAATATTTTCACATCCCGGGACAAAACTAATCATTTTCTGCCACGCCATGAACATATCACTAATCAGACTGTGCCGAGAAGCATCAGATTTTCCCTTGACATAAACAAATTTCACCTCTCCTTTTAGCTTCTGTAACAATGGAACCATGAAAGAATGAAGCTGACCATGAACTTCACCATCCCACGGTTCGTCCTTCGTTTTGGGTTTTCTTCCAATACCCTAACTTACCCTCGAAACCATGCCAATTTCCTTTTCTCCCCAGAAAGAAAAAGACATATCACAACTGCCCTCTCCTCTCAAAATGTAAGATTTGTTAGATACACAGTTTGCGTAAATTTAGATACATACGTATATACATGTTTGTGTGTATATATATATATATATATCAAGTTAATGGTAGATATTTTAATTTTTTTAATTGGTGGGTAGTCAAGTGAAGAGTTACTAGTGGTGGTTGGAGGCGGAGCAGCTGGAATATATGGAGCAATTAGGGCTAAATCTATAGCACCTAATCTCAAAGTGCTAGTTATTGAAAAGGGGAAGCCTTTATCAAAGGTTTGTATTGTTTGGAATGCACATATTTGTTGATTTTTGAATGTGTTTGGATTTTAACTGCACTCTTATTAGTCTTTTTGTAGTTAGAACAATATTGTATATTGATGATGTGACAATTGTTGAATTGTACTTTTGGGCATTTGCTGAGAAAAATATGTCATGTTTGGCAGGTTAAAATTTCTGGAGGTGGTCGATGCAATGTGACAAATGGGCATTGTACTGATAACATGGTTAGAATTGTTGTATTCCGAATGAATGTTGGGCATTGTACTGAAAATATGCTTAAGATTGTTGTATTTGAATGTGTCCATGTCATGTAAGTGTTTCTGTGTGAAAAGGGAAGGATCAATGTTGAAAAATCTGTTGGTTTAGGAAATCGTGGTGATATCTATGCATTGTTCTTTTTTTTTTTTTTTTTTTTTTTTTTAAAGGCTTTTTGTCTCACTTGAATCTTGACGTGGGAAGACTGAAGAATCATGAAGTGTTACTTTTTTCTTAACTTTTGTTGTTGATTATATCCTAAACTGATCAAAATATTCACTTGAAGGCTATTCCTGCCTTTACATGGAAATTAAATACATACATTGCAGTTTAATTATTTATTGTCAAGGCAGTTCGCTAATACTGAACACTGTTCCATTTCTAAGGTAGGTTCCGAATATTTGACTGCCATGTAGTTATTATTACCCTTCAAGTCTCACATGTCAGAACGAAAAATATCTTTGTTTACTGTTTTTGGAATATTCATGACTTTTTATAGTTAGTTTTCTCTAACACTGGGTGAAAACAATGTAAATAAGTTGGGATGCATTTTGAAAACCCTTAGCTGACATACTGAGCTGTACAATTGTAATTTTTGTTTTATATTTGTTCTCTCTCATGGCGAATCAAGGACATTTCAAATTGGACTTTGAACACAAGCTCTGTAGTAATGCTTTTAGCTTTCTTCAATAAATGGATTTGTCGACAGTCTGCTTCAGAATGTGAGACTATGCTCAACTCAACAAAGCCTTTTTCCCAACTACTTGGGATTGGCTACATGAATCTCATTATTCCATCCCGTCTATCGGTGGTCAAAGCCTCAGTCAAACTAAATGTTATTATATCCTTCCTTACTAATTATACTCACATTAATTTTGGTGTTTCCCTTCCCTCAGTATTTATATGAACCACATCGCTCTTTTAACTGGTAGATAGAATAAAAGAACTCGAAGGAACCCAATTTTCTTACAGACTGAATTCTGACAGCCCTATAACTTACATGCTAAATGGAACCATTAAATAATAAATAACTAAAAAGAAAAAAAATCAATTTCTTTCATTGCATGGAATCAATTCAATCTGGCCTTTTAAGAGTCAGTGACCAGCTGCATAATTGAGGAAACAAAATAGTTACTTGTATTTCGAGCATAAATCTTTATGATGTCATGCTCATAATGTGAATCGCTGATCTTATGTCTAGGTTTTGGCGGAAAATTACCCTAGGGGTTATAAGGAACTGAGAGGCTCTTTCTTCAGTATGCATGGCCCAGTGGATACGATGTCCTGGTTTTCTAATCATGGGGTGCAATTAAAGGTTCATCTTCCAAAGTGGACGTGACTTCCTTATTTTTTCAATAATGCTTATCAGCATATATAATTGTTAATTACCGTTAGGTATTACCATTCTGCTTCAGACTGAAGATGATGGAAGGGTATTTCCAGTCAGTAACAGCTCATCTTCTATTATTGATTGCCTTATGTTTGAAATAAAGGAGAGCGGAGGTATGTCAGTGCACTTGGTAATGGAAGGTGCTATTTATGTTTTCTAATCAACTTATTTGATTGATAAATGATTCTTGTTTGTGTTTTTGTGTGTGTGTGTTTCTTTTGTTTGTTTGTTTGGATGTCCCTTTTTTTTTCTTGGGGGTTGGGGTGTGGTGGAGTTTGTTTCTTTGACAGCCAGACCTCACCATGACATTTCCTAACCACATGGCTTCTCTCTATCATGAGGGTTAAAATGGGTGCCTCCTTTGACTAGGTTATTTTGTTATGAACTTGGTATTTGAACTTTGAACTAGTGACCTCTTATAATGAATCAGCTCGTCACACCAATGGGGCTACAAAGCTTCTCTTAACGCTGTGATACTTTTAATCAATATGAAATTGTAAAGTTTATTTTCTTACAACATACATGATTAAGTGTTCAATATTGTCCAAGGTATGGTCTGTTTGATGTCCGAGGTACTTGGGAAATATGAATTTATCATTTCTATAAATAGGTTTCTACGTGATTAGATCATAATATTAGCTTTAGCAGCAATATATGACAAAAAATCTGAGAAAGAAACCTGTTATCTTCTTTTAATGCTTTTGTTGGCCAGAACCCGCTATGTTGAAAAATGTGGGCATACATATATAGGGGATTTCTTATCAGTCACGGAGTAAAGACTAAATCCTTTTCATTTCATGTATATGTATATTTTTTATTTGTTAGCAAAATGTGGGGTCCCTTCTAATTTGTAAACATTCTGCTGGTGTATCTAGTAACAACGGAATGTTTCAAAATAGAATGCTAGTCTCAATGACCTTAGTATGCTAAAAGAGGATTTAGCACTTTTTTGCAGATGTGAATAAGCCTCCTGCTGTATGATGTTATCTTAGATGTTAAGTTCTTGATTGTTGGACATACTTTCTTGTGGCACAATTTTACGTTTGCATAGAGACATGTACTGAATAAAGCTTAAATACTAGTCTTCCAGCAAAAAAAAGAAAAAGGAAAGAAAAAAATTATATATTTATAATAATAATAATAGCATTCTTTTGTAATATCTTTATAACTTCAAGCAGTCTATGTTGAAATATGAATTCTTTACTTAGTTCTACTGCAGACTGGCAAAGTTGTAACAGCTGTATCTACTACTGATAGTGGGAAATTCTTTCTCAAGATTGAGAAGCGTACAATTGACTTTGTAGAATTTGTTGAAGCTGATTATCTATTAATTGCCAGTGGGAGTTGCCGACAGGTTATTATCAGTTATAGGCTCATTGACATGTTTGCATGCGTAGATCTGATTTCTGTATTCTATAATTCTTATTGTTGCCTTCCAGGGTTATGCACTTGCTGCGCAACTTGGTCATTCCCCTATAGAACCAGTACCGAGTTTATTCACTTTCAAGATTCAGGATTTGCATTTGGCAGAATTGTCTGGGGTAATGGTATACTCTAACTGATGGAAATCCTCATCATGGTACATTTAGTTGTTAGAAAATCAGATTTTTTCCTTTGCTTATGCAACTGAATGATGTAAGTTAAGAATAAGCTTCATATATGGTTAGTTACCCTTAATAGAGGTCGGCACATTCCTTCTTTTCTATAGTTACAAGATTCACCAATTGGAGATAAGAATGAACAGATAATAAGTATCAACATAAGTGCTTACATAAATGGTTTTAATCTCTATAATATAATTATTTTGGCATCAATAGGTGCAATTCTCTTATTCAATGATTTGTACGACTGTTAGACCAGTAAAATTAGAGACTGGATTATACCTGGATCTATAATTTTACAATTCTCTCCAGAGCCATCTGTTTAATGACATACTATTCTGTTAATTTTTCTATATTGGCATATGGTAATTGTCTTAACTTGCTTAGTCCTTATTCCTCAGGTTATGCTATTATACTTATTTTTATGTAGCATGTGCAATTATTCACTAATTATAATTTGGTCTTCATGAATTCATTCTATTTTGTATGGAATATTCACGGGGAATAATTTTGTTTTACTTTTTTTTTCTTGCTCAGGTTACATTCCCTAAAGTTAAAGCAAGGTTGAAGTTACAAAATGTTCAAAAGACTATACCACAGCTTACACAGGTATGATTTTCACATTGATGTTATTTGGAAACTTATAAAAAAAAACATTGATATTATTTGGAAAATCAATAATGTATACAACATAACCAAAAATATTGTGTTTTAGGTTGGACCCATGCTAATCACACACTGGGGGCTTAGTGGGCCAGTAATTCTTCGGTTATCTGCTTGGGGAGCCCGTGAGCTGTTCGGTGCAGGTTACGAAGGTAAACGATCCTATTTTTTTCGGGATAATTTGTCTCTCCCCAAACTAATGGCATAATAATGCAGGGATTCTCTCTGTGGATTTTGTTCCTGATCTTCATATTGAAGATGTGAAGTCCGCTCTTCTTCAACAAAAGAATCAGTTCGCGGTAACCGTGTTCTCCCGGTTCCTTTTTTTTCCCCTTGAATTTCATATCCAGTGCCAACTGGTTACCTTTTATCTGGTTTGTCACACAAAAATGGAGTATTATCAAATGAATAAGTACCTTGAGAACTATCATTATCATCATCCTTGCCTTAATCCCATATATTATCCTTGCCTTAATCCCATATATTAATGCTTTTTTTTTTAATTTTTTTATTTATTTATTATTTATTTATTTTTTTGGGCAAGTCCCATATGAATGGTGTTGCTCACATGAATTCTATTTTTTTCGCTCTTTTCTTTTCTATTACAAGTCTTTTCTACTACAACATTTGACTTTTTAAAATCATTTTTAATAATTTCATCCCATGTTAGTTTTGGTCGCCCTCTTGGTGCATCCGTGAGAAATATCATTTATCTAATACAGTTAGTCTATCGATTTAAGTAAGGAATTATTCAAGGTACTTGGTGCTGGAAAATTTATTTTATGGCAGTATTGAAGAGTACTTTTTGCCTTCATATGTTAATGTTTAATGGATATAACTTACTGAAGAGTAAGGAACCTGTTGAAATTTGATCCTAGCTTCCATCTCACTATTAATTTTTCAATTGTTTAGGGGGTCAATCATAAATATCCTTTCTGGTTTTACTTCATGGGTTTTGCTACACCAAACTACCAATGAATTTTATTGTTTTACGACTGAGAACTGCATTTTTGTTTGTCCACTGTCTGCAGAAGCAAAAAGCGCTCAACTTATGTCCTTCAGAATTTGGCCTTGTGAAGAGGTTTTGGAAGTATATACTGGAACGCGAGGTTCTGTGAACATCCCTCCGGTTGCTTTATCATTGGCAGGGGGTCTACTTTTATTACAAATGAGAACTAATGTATATTCATACGCAGGGTGTAGGTGAAGATATCTTGTGGGCTTCCGTTTCAAACAATTCATTAATGTCTGTTGCTTCTCTGTTGAAGCAGTGTTCATTTGGAGTGAAAGGGAAGGTAAAGTGCTACACAACACCTGTAATTTTTTTATTTTCTTCAATATTTGTGCTTTTTTCATTGATGTGCAATTATGCATACTGAAGGGCCAATTTAAGGATGAATTCGTCACTGCTGGAGGTGTTCCATTGTCTGAGGTTCTCTCTCTCTCTCTCTCTCTCTCTCTCTCTGTTTTTTTGTGTGTGCGCCCGCATGTACATGGAAATATGACTGTTCTTTGTCCCTTTTGAAGATCTTGCTGAACACAATGGAGAGCAAGATACAGTCGCGTCTATTCTTTGCTGGAGAGGTAGTATTACTTGATATGATTGTAATTTTCTTTTTAAATTTTAACATGGAAGCAAAGAGAAACCCATTGCCGTTGCATCCCTGTGGTTGCAATAACTTCAATTATGGGCTCGACTTAGGTTTGCCATCATAATATATTTTATGCAGTTGTATTTGTACTTGTCAAGAAATTTAAGCTGAACTTATGGCACTAAAAACTTCTTGTAGGTGCTAAATGTTGATGGGGTAACAGGCGGTTTCAATTTTCAGGTAAATAAAACGTGTTCCACAAATGAGGTGCATCCTTTTGATATATTACAGTAATAGCTATTGACACATATTGAGAAATGAAAATCTATCAAAATGCAGTTGTATAAAATTAGCAATAAATTTACCACTGAGCCTTTAACTTTAATTCAATGGTTGTACTCCTCCTTCCGCATGGGAGGTTGAGGGTTTAAGTTCTCTATGCGGGCAATGGCAAGTGTTTGCATGAGCCTTTTAAAGCTCCCTTTCATTATTAAACTCTTTGCAAATTTAAAAACTTAAATCTCCATTGAATCCTTTTCTGGAATTTGCATTCCACTGGTTTTAGATTCCAAAATACTGACCATTCTTTTGGTAGAAGTTTTCCATGTGATTTCTAATTGTTAAATCATTTTACTGTTTTTATTTCGAAGTATTTGGACAGAAGTTTCACATTTTTAATTTTTCAGATGACAGGTAGAACATTGATCTTTATAGTTACCATCTGTATTTAACCTTTGCTATCATGTTACATCTTTTTATAAAACTATAATCCAAATGCTGCAAGGTCATTTAGATCAGCCAGTTCGACCAAGTCCTTTAATTTTGTGGCTTTTTTCTTATCTTCCAAAACAGAGTTTGAAATTCTCTTTATTTCGACTATAATTGCATCCGTACAATAACCCAAAATGGTTTCTGCAACCTTAGAGGCATTTTCGGTCTTCTTCCACCCGATAGTTTGATGGGATAAGTACACTTACCCCCGTGGATTGCCTAAATTACATGGACTTCTCTTATGGTCTCAAATACAATACTGACCTCCCTGTTAGTTGTCCCGAAGGTGTTCGATGACTATTATACCCATTGTACTTTATTGTTTTTTAATATAAAATGTTTGGTCTGTTATGGCCAAAGTAGCCTTTTTAGGTTTTTGAAGGATATTCTTGAATTTTAAGTAAATATTTAGAATGACATAAGTAGATGAGTGTAAGATTTTATGACAAGGAGGTCAGTGTTACTTAGATCTGAATCAGATGAAAGTTCATTGTTATACTTAAAATTAGAGAGGAGGTCCCTGTTATTTAGGCAATCTACGGACGAATTATCCCATTTGATTGTTAGGCCAATTTATACATGGCTTCTAATATTTTTGTTTACTTTATTTCAGAATGCTTGGTCAGGTGGATACATTGCAGGAACTACTATTGGTAATTTGGCATTAACTGCTAATATGAAAAAAGGAAGTTGTGATATAGGCATCAAAGCGTGAAGATTAGCCTGAATAGCTAGTTCATGTATATAACATTTTTGAATGATAAGAGTAGCTTTTTGATTAACTGTGAATTGACATTTTATTTTCTTCTTTTGTCTGTTTTCTTCTTGCTTTAATTTTATTTACATCGTGAGGAGACTAAAAAAATTAATTGATGATTACAAATTTGGAGAAGCGGACTAGTCAAACAAGAAAAAATAATTACATCGTGTTTAGAAGCACCAAATCGATACATTACATTTAAATTTGAAACAAATTTCGTTTAAAGTTTTAATTAAATTTTTGTTAATTTTAAATTCAAATCACTGAATTAATGCTCTCAAAGGAGAATAATAAAATTAGAGGTTGTCAAGATGACAGTAAAGGTATGCAAGCAGGGAGTCTAGGGACGCAATTAGGCTTATGTTGCATGAGAGGGGCCAGCTAAGGTTTAACTTCCAAGTATCAAACCTTCAAATCCAAATGCACTTGTGTTCAAATTTATTATTATTAAAATTAAGGTCTACTGAGGAAAAAATTACAGAAGGTTTATCTGAGGTTAGTCTTGAGTTTAAATGGTAACGCATAAAAAATTTAATTTAAACTATATTAGTGTCTAACAAAATTGAGTTCCTAAAATGAGCATTGTAAAGCCCGTAAGTGCATTAAAAATTAAGTTCAAACTAGTTTCTTCAACTAAATCAATGTAATGAATAAATTTATGAAAAATCGGGTTAAAGTTGAATTAAGCTTGAGTTCTGGGGTCTACACACATGTGTTACGAAATCGGTTTTACCAAGCCGTCCGGTCCGTACCCTAAAATGGTTGACAAATTTAAATCTTTGATGGGCAGTCAATCGTGGACTGTCGTTGTCCTACTCTCACCTGTAATCGCACCTGCATTTAATTGATGACCAAGTAATTACTTAACCAGTCCAAAACGACACCATCTTAGCCACCAAAATTGACCCCAAAGACTTTTGGCATAATGGGAAACTTTATTGTTGAATCTTCTTACTTTTTACTGTATCTTTTAAGAAGTGGGAAAAATAATGGTTATCATTCTGCAGTCAATCATGATGTTTAAAGGTTTAGATTTTCTTTTACTTTTCGTTTTGGTTGGTAAGTCTTTTTTGACCTTACCGGACTTAATCCTTCATGTTCTACCTTATAAAAGAATATAAAAATATTATTGGATAACAGTTTTTGAGACTTCAAAAATATTTTATATTTGACTCATTTAAAATGTTGATAAATTTTTTTATTAATACATATATGTGTGTTAAAGTCAAATTAGGAGAATATGAGACTAAAGAATACTATTCAGATATCTGAACTTTCTTCTACTTAAATCATTCAATAATGGAATTATTATATATAAATGAGTTTAATGGCTCATATTTACCCAAATGTGAAGTCAAAGTTTTATAGTTTCTTTAAAATGGGTTTGACCAAAAAGTTGAGGTGGCACATGAAAAAATACTGTTTCATATTTTTGTTGTCCAAAATGCCTTTCAAAATAACCTTTTTTGGACTGAAGGTACCATTTTTTTTTTTTTCTGAAGGTACCACTTTTTTGGACTGAAGGTACCACTTTTTTGAACTAATGAGTGTTTAGAAAACATGGTACCTGGACGCCAAAAAGTGGTACCTTCAGTCCAAAAATGTAGTACCTTTGAAAAAAAAGTGGTACCTTCGCAAAAGGGCATTTTGGGCAACAGAAATATGGAACAGTATTTTTCCATGTGCCACCTCAGCTTTTTGGTCAAACCTATTTTAAAGAAACTATAGAACTTTGACTTCACATTTGGGTAAATATGGGCCGCTAAGGCCATTTATACGTAATAATTCCTTTTTAAAAAAAAAAAAAAAAATCTTGGGCTGTACTTGGTCCAGGTTAAAGTTCATCTTCCAATGAAGTGGATCGATGAAATTGGAATATATGATCAAAAAAAATTTAAAAGTTAAAAGATAGGTATCACCCATTTTTAATGGTCCAAGACCCCCCTCCCCCTTTTTGAATTGCATTACAATTTTGTGATCTTAGGTCAATCTCTCTCTCTCTCTCTCCAAGTCCGGACAATATTCATCTATATATTTTGAGACACCATGGTTGCGGCACAACGTTCATCTGTATATTTTGAGACACCATGGTTGCGGCAATTTGAAGTCCATTCTGGTACATAAATGAAATTTGATGTATAATGGAGTTCATAGTCTATTGCTAATGGCTTAAGGACTTATGAATGATATTCATGATATGCATGGTCCTATAGTCTACTAAGTCAAATAGATGGGCATTCAAATAAAGTTATTTCAACAATTTAAACTGGTACTCACCCAAGACTAATCTACTCAATTATTTGATTCTTCATTTTCTTTAAGTTTTGGGTTAATGTCTATATCTTTTTCTTTACTATCTTTTTGAGGTTCAAGATTTCTTCTTTTAAGTATGGAATCCTTCTTGATTTTGCCATTGATTCACACGCTAGCTCTCTTGAGTTTCTTACACATATCATGTTTAAGCATAAACTTAAGTAGATATTAAATTCAACACCTTCGATAATTTGTTATTACCAAAATATCTCATTTACCCTTCTTAAAAACGTTAGGTTAATAAGGTGTTTGGTGACACGTTATAGTACACATTTTTTATAATTAAATTATTTTTTAATTTATTTGGCTACAATATTTTTTTAAACATTTCTATTGCTAATTTTAAAATAGTATTCTTTAATATGATGTTATCTTATTTGATAATAGCAATTTTATTAATGAATGAGGGTAATTCTCTTTATGAAAAATAAAAATTGACAAAATTGTCTTTTGAAAGCTCAAAATTCTACCTTTATTCGAAAGCATTACTAAACTAAATTTGGTATTTGGTAACCATTAAAAACATTTTTTAATGGTTATCAAACCCATCTAAAAGTAATTTTTTTAAAAAAATAAAAACATTTTTAAGCAGTAGAGAAGTAATCACAATCGCTCTATGAGACAATTGAAGCTCTACAGACTCTAGCTTATCCAACACTCAAAATTTATGAAGACAAACAACAACGAACATATCGCAAAAATTCCATTCGAGACCAAATTGCATGTGAACACGATGCAATATATATCTATATATCTATATATATATAATTATTTCATATGTCTCTCTTTTTTTTTGGGTAGGAGGATGTCCTTTAAGCACCCGATGCATTGTATAATATGCGTGTACGGATGCTCAACTATGATTTTATTATTATTAATTATTGTGTGGAAAAGTAGGTAATTGCATTAATAAAAGTAAAGCATTGAGGAGCACAAAGGAAAGACAACTGCAAGCCATCCATGATAAAACTACATATAAAAAATTAGTTCAAACATGATTGAAAAAAACAAAACTCTCAAAACATAATTGGCATGGATAAAAAGTGTAATTAATACAATATAAATCACATATAATACCAAACAGAAGACAGTGAAAAATAAATAAAAATACACTTGCTTGAAGCCTTGAACTAAACCCAATACTGTAACAATATTACATATGGATGGTAACGCTCCCATATTGATCAAAGTTAAATAGGCAACTTTCGGATTTCAAACACGGATTTCAGAGCTGTTGTAATAAAAGATAAGGTCGGTAAAGCACTAAAAGCAGCTTTTTGGAAAGTTTTATGTCTAAGACCAGATTGACTCTCAATAGTTGAGTTCACCGTGAAACGCGGTAACCTATTGTATTTTTTAACCTTCACTCACAGGTTTGGTTTGGTGAAGTATTAAAAAGAAAAATAAACCAAAATTTTTGAAACTGTTGTGAGCTTAGTTAGATGAAAATTGAAAATTTTCAAAAAAAATTGTATTTCCTTCCAAATATTTTTCGGACCTCTCTATGAAAAGTTGAAACTTGATATCGTTGGGCTACTTGGCTCTTTATTCTTCATTATTTCTACTTTTTATTCTTCATTATTTCTTTGAGTGTGTTGCATTGATCTTAAAATTTCTTAGTCAAACAAATTATTGCACCCACACTTTGGCGCTGTACATGGGAAATGACCGAAGTTTCTCATTATTTTTTGCAATTTGAAACATGCAACATCGTTCTGGGATGGCAATTGGAGCAGACACTGTTCAACAACAACAGTTGGAGATGATGCATAAGATGCATGAGAAGTCCTTGCGGTAGTTTGATGTCCTATGTCAAGCCAGCCTAGCACAAATCAACTTCCTACGTCAGCAGAACAACGCACTTCGAGCAACTGTCCAATAGATCGATGTGCCACCGCAACCACCTCCAACAGACGCTCAGCCCATTCCTCTAGGCCCAAATCCTAATGGTCTTATTTAGCAACCCCCGAACCATAACGCTCCCCAAGTAGTCCTTGATCAACCGAGCAAGAGGAGCGCAGGACACGAGGGAAATTAACCTTTGTGTCGAGTCTAGTAGAAGAAACAAATGGGGCCCGAGGTCAATAACTTACTTGAAAATCTCCAAAACCCTGAGATTGGGACTCACCTTTGCAAAGAGATGGGTGAACACAGTGCAACCATCTCTCTCTCTCTCTCTCTCTCTCTCTCTCTCTCTATGGGTAAATTGCATTGATACTCTGAGATTTTGGTATGGGTAAATTGTATTGATACCCTGAAATTTTGGTCAACGCTACTCAAATCTTTTTTATACATATAAGTATAGTTTATATATAACAATACTTGTACCACCACCACAATATGAAAATAAAAAAGAAAAAGAAAATTATTATTATTTTTTTAAATAGTCAGATAACTATACATCACCATAACCACACCCAAACACCACAACCACCAAAAAAAAATAATAATAATAATAATAAAAAAAAAAAGAAGAATAAGAAGAAAACAACCATAGCCAACCCATACTTATACGTCCCAAACGTCATCAGAACCATGACCACACCAAGACAACACACCCAAACACTACCAAAACCACACCATCATTGTAATAGAAAAAATAATAAAATAATAAAATTTTTGAAACACTTTCATAACTTAGATACCAGCACAACCACACCCAAACAACACTACAACAGCCACCATTAGAGTAGGAAAAAAAATTAAAAACATCTATCGCTAGTCAAGACCCACAACAAATAGGGGTGAACACAGTTCGGTTTCTGCTGGAACCGGAACCGGAACCGGTCTCAACGGTTCCTAAAAAATGGAACCGGAACTGGAACCGTGGGCAGTAA
>JAOTQH010000046.1:1274450-1287215 GCA_025631255.1 Cornus kousa
CTCTCAATTCTCTCAGCCACAGACGAAAGAATCTGAAAGAGAGAGATGAAATACGTTGGGAGGCAAGAAAGGGTGCTCTTAATCAGAGTGACCCGTCCCCCCTTAGAGTGGTACTGTTTCTTCCAACCCGCTAATCACTTCTCAAATCTATCCACCACCGGATCTCAGGTCCCCACACATCTCGAAGAGGCTCCTAGAGGTAAACCTAAGTAAGAGATGGGGAAAGATCCAGTGCGACATCTAAGGATTTGAGCAAACATCTCTATATCAGGAACATCCCCAACCGGCACTAAAACACTCTTTCCGACATTCACCCTAAGCCCGTAGGCAACTTGGAACCAAATTAAAACGCATCTCAAATGTCTTAGCTGGGATGCATCAGCATCACAAAGAACTAAGGTATCATCTGCAAACATCAAGTGAGAGATCTCCAATTGACTAGCAACATCTCTGCCCACCAAACTTCTCAGAAAGCCAAGCTCAACAGCCTTTTTCAGCAATCTGCTGAGTGCCTTCATCACAAAAAGGAAAAGGAAAGGGGAAAGCGGATCCCCCTGTCTCAAGCCCCTTGAACTAGAGAAAAACCCCATCGGAGCTCCGTTCACAAGGATAGAGAAGCGAGCACTAGAGATACAAAAAAGAATCCATCTCCTCCACCGGCTGCCGAACCCTATCCTCTCCATCAAGTAAATGAGAAAGCTCTAACTCACATGGTTGTACGCCTTCTCAATGTCCAGCTTGCATAAACACCCGCAATATCTCTCATTTTATGACCAATAGTTACAATTGTTGATGAAAAAATCAATTTAATAAACACACATTTTGAATTATGCTACAGCCACATTTTTATGAGTGTGCTTTACTTTTAGTGTGTTAACACAGTCTTTCAGTACGTTAATGGACCACATTTAGCAGGCTCATTAATTTTTGCAAGTTTCAAAATAAATTGTTAAAATTATACACAAAGTGCTGTTTATATTCTATTTTTATGATCAACTAGGAATTTGTTGAAACACAATCGATCTAGACTCTTGTAAACACACCACTTGTTATATGGAAGGCACCACATGGATTATGATTGTGCACCCCTTTTAGTATGTTGACAGCTTGACGCACTACTTTCAATATGTTAAAATACCACTTTTAGTACTCATATCAAACTCTTGCTACTTGTGAAATGAATTGTTAAAAATCTGCGCTAATAACAAATTTACATTTGATTTTATGACCAATTCTGAGTTTTGCTTCTATCACCGATCATGATCCTACCACCCTCAATGGTCTTTCTGTCAATTGTATACGTTAACTCTCTTTGTTTATCCCTTTGCACAAGCCATTCTCTGATTTTAAAATCTAATTTAGCAACTAGGAGAGGTCTTGACCTTCCCTTAACATTCCTTTGTTTTTTCATGGTGAGTGATACTTGCCAGTGAGGAGTGCTGCGATTATTGCCAATGAGGAGCCTGGAGGTTGAGATAGAGTTTCTGTAACTGTAAGGAAAATTGAATGGGGTTTGACTAGTAGATGATTGAATATTGTAGAGGAATATTTCGTCTTTTTGTCATTTATTTTCGTATTTTAATTCAAAGGCTAAAAGGGAACTTTGGTTCTCAGGTTTTTGACGCATTTTTTTTTTGTACAACACAGTTATCATGCAAGTGCAATTTGAGGTTCCTAAAGATCTAGGTAATTTTCCCAATTTCTATGTTACCAGGGAGGCGGTTTTCCTAAATTCACAGCTAGGTAGGTTTTGGTTCCTAAGTATATTTTAAACTACCTAAATTCACATCCAGGTAGTTTTCCCAATTTATTTGTTTGGTTGAACGAGACTTTGACATTTAGTTGTATGGGTACTTAACGAGGGAAAATGTGGAGTTGGCTCACTTTCTCTAAGTCAGTTGTATACTTGTATTTATAGATCAGCCAATTAGGTGACAGCTACTTTGGAGTCGTAGAGTAGCTAGCCATTTGCTGTTTAGTTATTGTTAGTTGTGTTGGGCTTCTTTAAATGTATCTCTCTTTCGAATTTTGTTACTCCGCTTTGGGAAGGAACTCTGAGGCTTTCTTGTTCTATCTCTTTTCTTTTCTTTTTTATTTTAACAAAGTTCTGATTTCTTACCAAACAAAATTGCAACAGAGATTAATGTGTAGCCTTCATCTAATATTGAGCAGTATAAGTGCATCTGTGACTTTTGTGGTCATGTAAAACTCCATTGCGTAACTAGAACTGTTTAAATAATATAATCAACTTCCAGTTGGACTTTTTGGTGGTATCCATGTCGTTTCTGGTTCATTTGGTCCTTAAATAGGTGACTCTACTGTTAATAATGTTACCATATGCAAAATGTTGCTTATTCATTTGTAGAAGCTGTTTTTGTCTTACAATCCCACCAAAAAAGTTAAGTCATTCATGATTCAATATGTGTGCAGTCCTTGAAGAAACCATTTTCTATTTGTTGAGCTTTGAAGATGGTGATTGGGAAATAAATTTGGTTAGTTAAATAAGTTATATCCTGGCCTTTTAAGTAGTATGGAGAATTGTCTCATTGAGTCTTAACTGAATATGCGACAATCCTTGTATATAGTCATAGAGGGCTAACATTATAGTTTTAAATTTCATAAATCTTTTCGGCTTATATGCTAGGGTTGGCATGTACATCTATATTTCATCTTATTTCTTGCAATTTCTTGTGCTTCTTTCCTTCGGGAATGGGTGAGTTATGTGTTATATTTTACACGTACTATGATTGCTGAGGAGACCACATGCTTCTGGATGAGTTTTAGGAAGTTACTTTACTTGGTAAAAGAGGAGTGAGAATTCATGATGGATTTCATGTTGCCTGACATTGCTTAATTAATAGGTGAAGATTTAAGTATAATTTTTGTTTCCTCTATTGGTGATTTTGTATACGTTTTGGCATCCAGGGGGGGCACTTTTCCGGGATTTACAGGAAAGTTCAGCTAAAGCCATTAAAGTGGGTAAAAGTAATTAAAAGTAATGGTGAAGGTGAAGAAGAACGGCCTGTTGAAGCACTGATGGTTCTTAAATATGGGGGTGTTCTTACACATGCTGGCAGAAAACAGGTGCTAGGTTTTAGTGATTCATGCATGTGTTCTGCATGTGTTTTTCTATTCTGATCAGAACTCTCGGAATTTTTGTTTCTGTGAAAATTCTTGTGTGTGTTTGCATGTGTTCTTAATATATTATTTTCCTCCATTTTCTTGGCAGGCTGAAGAATTGGGTAGATATTTCAGAAACAATATGTATCCAGGTCTTATTATTGTTTCTTTTCACTTTCCATTCTCAAAAGTGATTGTTATATATTTCTAGTAGGCAGAACTTTCTCATTCTGAAGATTATAATTCTTTATTTTTTATTTCTTATATTTAGCATTATATAAAGATGGGCAGATATAAATTGCATTTAGCAGACTCTTGACTCTTCATTAGACAGTCATCAACATATTGGGTTTTACCTTGTCTGTATGATTGTACTTGGATTCCATAGTGCTTCTTGATAATGTGAATATATGGGGATACTTATAAATTTAATTGTTACTTTGTTGCATGAAACTTGTCTCACCTTAATTTATCACTTTTTAACATTAAGGGTGAGTTTTGGTTTTAAAATTTAAGCTCAGTTCATGATCATGTATGTTTTTCAAGGGTGAAATGTTTCTAGCAATTTGTTTTGAAGTGGTGGATCAAGGGTTGAGTGGATCCTGCTTTTTTTTTTTTTTTTGGCAGATCACCCATATACTAAAAGGGAAGTCATTGTTGAATCTTTCATGAGGAATACAAAATGTGTTGTCTTTAACAAAAAATCAAATTTAAACTATTACAATTAACTAGAATTCAAATTATAACAAACTAATTGTAAATATAGGCATCGTGCAGGATGATAAAGCACAAAAAGCATAAAAAAATCGACATAAGAACACCAAATTTATGTGGAAAACTTACAAGGGGAAAATCGTGGGACTAGTGTAGATGGATCAAATCCACTATAGAAGAAAGGTTTATTGCCTTTAATCAGATTCTGAATCCTAGGATCACCTAAATATTTTCTGACCATGACTCACGCCAGATGTTCTCCTTCAACTCTGCTACACACAATCAAAGAATCTGTTCCTCATGATATTTCCTCTTCAAATTGTGATTTGATCTCCTCTACAGTTGCGCTTGCTCATTGTTGATTGTGTGGAATTTGCTGAACTGTCGAACTCCTTGTAGCTCTATGATTGTGTGTGTTCAACACTCAATAAAAAACACCATCTATATGATGTGACGATGAATGAAAGAAACAAAATTCTAGCAATTAGATTGGTAGGTTGCACTCTAAGTATGCCTTTCAATGCTTTGACATATTTTTCAAGAAAGCATAGAGCCTTTATATGGACTTTTGAGGCTTAAAAGGATTAAGGTTTGTGTTTGAAACCTTTTGAAAACCGTCTTTTCGCACAATTTGAGCAATCAAAGCTTAGGTTCAATCGGTTGTACCTAGTCCAGTGAGCTTTGATTGATCCTTTGAATGACTGAACTTCCCTTTTCTGGGGCACTCATTCAGAAACACTTTAATGCATTCAAAAACACAATTTTAATGGTCAAAACATGGAAATTACTTATCAAAAAAAGAAAAGAAAAAAAAAAAGGTCAAAACATGGAAATTATTAACCCTAACATGTTCAATGATGAGAATGCTTGACTATGAAGACTAATTTGGTGAGTGCACAATTTGAGTGTTGAAATTTCCCTTTATACCTGTGTTGAAGCTCTTGATTTATCCAATTTTCCTTGAACAGAGGTATTCAACTAATTATATTTACTTTTGAAAAAAAATAAACAAACTAGGAACTAAAAAATAATACGATTTCATTTTGTATGATTTTGCCAATTTAAGTCCTATTGGCCTACCATTTGCCCCTTGGCAATTTTGTGGCAAAAACACAATAAATGGATTACACAGAAACTAAAATAATTATTCAGAACTTTGAATCTACTAGACTTGCTGATATTCTTCTATAGATATAAAGCTACAAAATAAAGCAGACAACTATACCCGTGTATTATATATATCTATGTTAAATCAAATAATTACCAAATAAGATTGAATTTAAACAAGTCAAGCATTTATTTGGAAGTCAAATCAAATTTATTAAATAAACATATCAAAGAAAATACTTTTATATGCTCTAATCAATATTAATACCACTTAAATCATGCATATCAATAATCATCAATCAGAATTAAAAATTTAGAAATTTCTTCCTTTCCCTTTTGTCTCCCCTTTTCTGTATCGAACTTGGCAAATTAAGGCATTAAAAGACAATAGGCATGTACTAAAATAGGTAATTGATTAATATTTGAAACTAATAACATGCATCAATCCAAAATAACAAAAATGTTCTCCAATACATATAAACTAAGTCCTAATGACTTCAAAATTTTGGATTCTGTAGTACTAACATCTAAAAATGTAAAAGTTTTTAGACTAAAACTTCATAATATGACAAACTCTAGGCTAGATAATATTAAAACAGAGACTAGTGTCCAACACTATTGCTACCACAATTTCCACCGCCAGAACAAAATTGTCCTCAAGGTGGAGCGAGCACATCGTGTTGGATATTTCCCTTGCAGTCAAATGAATCTTAGCGACGGCCTCTGAGATTTTCATCAAGATGAGTCATACGTGTTTCTAATGCATCATAGTGGGATGGAAAATGATTCTTGCACCGAATAGTTGCAGTGAATTGCTAGACCTACTCTTTTAATTGGCCAATTATGCAACAAATAAGGAAGTGGAGCCCTCCACTTAGTTGCATTTGGTATAAATAGCCAATTAAAAATTATTCGGTTAGGCAATTCACTGCAAGTGTTTGGTGTGAGTATCACTACTCTAGTGGGATTTGTGTTGAGCTTGATGGTCTTCCATCATTTTTTGGGTTGCTCCATCCACATGATGTCATCAACAGTGGCACTACCAATCCTTTCACGATGGTCTTCCATCAATTTTTGGGTTGCTCCAATCCTTTCATCTTCCTCATCATCCTCATCTCCACGTTCACTACGCTGGACGACATTAATGTGAGCTTGTCATTGATTTTGTGGAATATGATTGATTGACTTAACCCAAGAGGTATTAATGAGGCCTTTCTTCTTGGTAAGTTTCTCACTATAATCGAATTTGGTATCATAGAGGAATTGAAGGATTTTGGTGATGAATTTAGGAAAGGTTAGAGCTTTACTTGTCGGTGATTCCAATCCGTTTTGAATCGTAGTGCGCACAACAGAAGCCCAGAGGTCTTTGGGGGATTCATTGGCTATAAAATACAAAAATTCAAACCTTTCATGGTAATATCAGGTTTAAGGTTTTTTGGGTCGATATTCTGAGCGACAATGAGGTTGAGAATTTGAAATTCCGGCTTCAAATTTGTTGCCTTGAACTTTGTGAAGGTTTTGACATGGATATTGCACAGTAGGGCATTGAACACATCAGTTGGATTCATCTCCTTGTATTTTCTTGGAAGAATCATTCCATTAGGTGTTCGAGGAGTAACAAGAATGGTTCAGACGATGTCAGTAGACTCTGTTGCTATATTTGCATTCTTGGGGTCAGTTGCTATATCACTGCCCTTTAGCCTTACATTTCTAAATTCATTTTCACTATCTTCATTGAAACAAAATTAGATCTTTTGCCATACCTTAGTTTGATCCATTTATTGAAGTGTGCTTTATGACCCTGTTGGTTATTTTTCCATATTTATAAAACCATGTTACAGCTATGAACATATGAATGCCATTCCTCTCCGTACATTTTTTTGAAGTCCTTGAATTGTTAAATGGTGGATTTTCATTTGAGATAATGTTGCTAGAAATTTTCCAGCTTTATGGTCTGCAAGGCCATCAATTTATTTTGATGGTACTGGTAGTTGATTTGTTCTTGTTCTTGTTCTTGTTCTTCTTGTTCTTCTTCTTCTTCTTCTTCTTATTTGTTTACTTTTACTTCATATTATTGCAGGTGAAGGTACTGGCCTGCTTCGCCTTCACAGTACATATCGTCATGATCTTAAAATTTACAGTTCAGATGAGGGTCGTGTACAGGTATAGCCTCTGACGTGTGTATAAGTATATTTGTTTTCTTTTTCATCCTTCCATTGTTCAAGTGCTTTTAATTTTGTGCATTAGAATTTCATTCTAAAATTATAATTGTGATCTTTGTTTATCTTGTTAACTGAGTTCCCCCTTTTGTTTTTCCTTTTTCTCTCTTTGATTTTTGTATTCCAACTTCTTGTAATAATAATAGCCTATTACTTGAGCATTGTGTGTTAGTAACCTAATTTATTGAGAATTTGTTGACAGATGTCCGCAGCTGCATTTGCCAAAGGCCTCCTTGACTTGGAAGGGCAATTAACACCTATTCTGGTTTGTAGCCTTTCTCCTTAAAGGGTTTTGGACTGCTTGTTGACTTGGGACTTTATATGACTAATATTGTCAATTTTAAAGGTTTCGCTGGTGAGCAAGGACTCTTCTATGTTGGATGGACTTGACAATGCCAGTACGGAAATGGAAGAAGCTAAGGTTCTCTTACTTTTTACTCAGATTATGCTGTTATGTGTATGTATGTGTGTGTATACAACGCTAAAAATAAAAAATGCTGGATCTGCAAAAAAATTGATGCTAACTGCTAATGTTGCAGTTTGACTTTTAGGATGTTCTGCGCTATTAAGGCTTGAGACATCCTTACAAACTATTTTTCTGCTGTTATGTACTGTTTCCATTTAACCTAGTGCAATATGGGATATAAATGTGCTTTCATGAGTGACCAGAATACTTTGCTATGTGTTTGACCTTTGTCTATAACTTCTGTAATTCTGTGCAAAGTGTTGTGGATAATTCTTGTAATTTGTGAGTCAGCACTAGCTCTTAAAAGTTAATATTCATTAGTTATATGGGTATGATAAATAATTCATGTTGACTTTTGCAAATTTTTTATTTGTATTTTTTGGTTTGTAACTTTCTTCTTTTAGTGTGTAGGTTTGGGGAAATATTGTCAAAAGATGAAAACTTGGAAAAGGATAATTACGGTTCTGACTCTTTTTATGTTTAATTTTTTGTTTTTGTAAATTCAAGGAGGTAAAGATAGAATGATACATCTATAACTTGACATTCTTGTACCCAGCCTGACCTAGGGAGAACCAATAAAAAAATAGCCAATCTCTTTTACATTACACGTGATCTTTTTGAAAAAAAGTTACCAACATGGTTACAAACTAATGGAGGGAGTTGTCAGACAGTTCAAATTGTTTAATAATTGAGAAATATCATGTGATGCATCTACTAGATGGGGCTTATGATATATTGGGTTTGCAAACCTTCCTGGATCTTCTTTACCATGTGGACAAGTGCTTGTACTGTTGGACTATAGGATTTCTTTAGTTTCAGTCCACATAATCTAAAATTGAGGGAGGGATGTTGACCTAGTGGTCCAATAATATTCATCAAATGTAACATTTCTTGAGGGTATATTGTGTAAATGGGTGTGGTAATGAACTCACAAGTATGAAGTATCTGAAAACTGTACATGATGAAAAGGACCTTTAGAACAATAATAGAATCAATTCTATTTATTGATCAACAATGAAAAAAACTGGATTATTGTACTCTGCAATTCGCTTGGAAATTGATCAGCTGGTCTCATTTATCACCCTACAAATTCTTGTACTCTGCAATTCACTTGGAAATTGAAGGAGCTTATATTCTCGGCTGATACATCAATCAAGTAATAGAATTACTCACACATACATTTTGCTTCTTGGTTTCAGCAACTTTGTTATTCGAGATTGCTTGCTATTATGTTCTGTTCTTAGTTTCTTTTGTTTCTTCTCTCCCCTCCTCAGGCTAAGTTGAGTGAGATTATTACTTCTGGAAGAAAGACAGTTCATAGCAATGGATTGTCTGATAAACCTTGGATGGTTGATGGAGCTGGACTTCCTTCTAATGCTTCTGGACTTCTCCCCAATTTGGTAATCAAATAATTAAATTTTTTTCCCTAATCAAATAATTAAAGGAACTGATAAGTATTGGCTGCGAAAATTGATTTTCTGTGTGGAGATCACAATTTTTAATTTCAATTGGTTGATAAACGGAAATGTCTTGTTGGGAATCTGTCAAGGACTTCTAAAGTGGTTAATTTCTATTTGAGATGTGCAGTATGCTTTCTAATTCGTTATTCCTTCACAATGTGATGTCTATTTTTTTACCTCTCTATTCTACATACTGCAACTCATTATACAATTGGATTCCTTCAAATTCCAGATTTTGACCAAGGGGCTGGCAAATTGAAAATTGATCCTGAATTAAGTTTTTGGCCTTTTGGCTCTTTTTTTTTTTTTTTTTTGTCTGAATATCTTTCAAATAGGTGAAATTGACTAAGAAGGTTACTGAACAAGTGAGACTACTGGCTATGGATGAAGACAAAAAGCTTGCAGAGACAGGCTCATATGATGTAATGCCTCCATATGACCAAGCAAGGGCCCTTGGTAAGACGAACATTGATGTTGATCGTATTGCTGCTGGACTGCCATGTGGCAGTGAGGGATTCCTTCTAATGTATGCTCGTTGGAGAAAACTTGAGAGAGATTTGTATAATGAACGCAAAGAGTAAGTATTCATAATTTCCATCTTTGAGCCATTTCAGTAAGCAATTTTCCATTATCATTATAAACTTTTGCTATTCATCTAGATTTTTAAGAAAAAAATTAATTTTCGACTAATTTTATCAACTGCTGGATATGATTGAATTGTGATTGATAGCCATGCAGTTTCACTAATACTGGATTCTCTTGCAGCCGGTTTGACATAACCCAGATTCCAGATGTTTATGATTCGTGCAAGTAAGTGATCTTTTTCTTGTTGATGGTTACCACATGAATTGTTTTTGAATTGTAACTTGAATAAGACACCTCCTACAACTATTTTAAGGAGGTTCTTAAATGTTTGATTGCAGGCTATTATTCCTCGTGATTTTTTATTTATTCTTCTATTTTATTATTATTTTCCCCTATATGCCTACTTCCAAAAAGTTCTGCGTAGTTTGATGCAGATTTCCTTTTCCTGTACTTCTTTGCATTTAATTGATATCTTTTTGCCATGTACTATACTGAAAATTGTCAAATATGATTTTATGTGGGTCAAGTTTGTAGGCCATTGGCCTATTACCATAACCATGCTTTTCTTAGTTCATCTTATCAAGAACCTATCTCAGCTCAATAAGTCCTTACAACTATATTGGTTCAGCTGCGTGAATGCTGTCTGCTAAAACTTAGAGCCTACGCTTTCTGCTGTAATTGCAAAGCATATGCTGTAACATCTCTTTTCTCGGCCTGGAACCTTGTGGGACTTTCAATTCATATCATTTTTATCCTTGGTGCAAGCATTATTCTTTGTTGCACATGACAAAACCATGTCAGTTAAATTAGTCAAATATCGACTGATCGCTCGTAATTCAAAGGTGATTGTGTAATGAGGTGCTGGTCCCTTCTGTGAAATATTTAAATAATCGTGGCATATAATTGTAGCATTTTGTTTTCTTGACATTTTTATCAATAATTTGTAATGGGATTTGAATTAATTTGTCAAGATAATTCTTGATGTCCTCCCTTTATTTTTCCTGATGTGAACCTTAATTCTGTACTTCTACATGAACTCTTCTGAGAATCTTGTACAAAGCATGGAACATGTATTATATATTAAAATAACCCTTGGTTGTGCTTGTGTCTTCATATTTATTTACTTATTTTTATATGTAACACTTTTCATTTTAAAAATTAGAATAGTTTAATTTCTTAGCCAAAAAGACTTCATTCATGACTTTCCTCATAATAGAAACATAAAAATTGTACTGGAACTGAATGGAATTGTCATATTACAGGAATGACATAGCCATGATGGTTATGGTGTTGAATTGGTCATTTTTCTTGCTTTTGGACATTAATTTTTTCTAGGTGTGCATTCTAGAGCAAACTTGTTTCAGTTCATGCATGCATATGGGTCAAAAGGATTTTATCTTGTGGAAAATTCAAAAGGGTTTCTTACTGGTTCAGTTGTTTTATGGTGCTTTTCAATTTACTTCTCAGGTAATGGTAATGATATTAAAAATGATTGGATTACTTCATTCAAATAAATTCTTTTAAACATGCTGTTGGTAGAAAAAAAGTTGAAGTGACTCGTTGATATCGCTTTTGTTGTGCTTTAGATTTTTTGTTTTTTCTTCCCGGAAATTCAAGCTGCTTGAGATTTTTCTTGGCTTCATTTGACAGATATGATCTTTTGCACAACGCACATCTTAATCTAGCAGGTTTGGATGAACTCTTCAAAGTTGCTCAGGTACAATAAAAAATGCCTACAATTTTTTTTCTTTTGCCTTTATGAATGGTATCTTTTTGATACCATGCTTTCCTCAAATATCCTGCAATAGAACAAGTTATAGTAGCTAACAATGTTTTTCTTCAAGACTCTTTTCCCTTGGATTCCTTGAAATTTGAATTTAGCTCTAGTTTTGAAAATTATTATTCTTATTATATTATAAGAATAATTCATCATTCTGCAACCTCAAAGTATCAGCTCCAAAAAGTTATATGTTTAGGGATGTAGAATGAAGGATGAGCTTATATTAATTACTTCTCCAACAATGTACATAAAATGTTTGGTGGCATCAAATAATCATCATTAGCAGCTGAATGCTATGATTTTGTTATTTCAGTTGCTAGCAGATGGAGTTATTCCTAATGAGTATGGGATTAATCCAAAGCAGAAGCTGAAGATTGGCTCAAAGGTAAAGTCCCTACTATGTTACACCCCTTGGTGGTATGTAAGTTCATATTCCATATTAGAAAATTGCATCGGTGCATGCACATACTTGGTTTCAGTTATCAAGGATTGATTACTAATATTAGGACATTAAAATAAAATTATAATTTGTTGAAAATTCTTTAACCATATCAAGGGAAACAGAAAATTTTAATTTCTAAATTGCAATATACAATTTTGGAAAATTACCAATAAATCTTATTTTACCCTATTAAAGACCAATAGGTCCTAATAATTTTCAATAAGACAACAAATTTCAATATATCTACGTTAGTTTTAAACCAAAATTTCAACTTTACCCTGTTGAGTTTGTACTATAGTTTTCATGTGGACCCATTATAATATATGTACTCACATTTTGCTAATATTTTTTTAGTTTGCACTGTAGTTCCAAATTGATCAAAATTCCAGCTTTTGCACTATTCAGTTTTTGAACCTAATTTTGTATATGAAGACCTGTTATGAGATAAATATTTTCTTTTTATTAATTAATCTTTTAAGAGTATTTTTTTTTTCTTTAAAAAATACTGTGTTTGCCAAATTCAAAAAATAGTATGGAAATTCAATATATTTCAAAATTTGGACAAAATTAATGATAATTAAAATTAAGAACAGAAAAATCAGTCTTTAAAACATTGTTTCAAACTGAAAATGGTGAAGTTGGAAATTTGATAGATTTATAACTAATGTGGTAATATTTATTGAGAAGAAGAACTTTTTTTTTTTTTTTTTCTGGTGAAGCGTTAGTGGATTTTGTGGATAATCAGGTATGGGTTGTATACTTTTTTATAATTATTTTAGGGATGCGCTCAAAAGGAGTGCCTATTATTAATGAATTTTTACTTATCAGGAGAGAGAGGGGGGGGGGGGGGGGGGGGGGACAAATAAAAAAAT
>JAOTQH010000046.1:1306351-1322343 GCA_025631255.1 Cornus kousa
GCAAAGCACTAAAAGTGTAAAGGTGTATATGTATATTTTGCAAAACTTTGTCATGTAATGTAACTAAGGTATTTGATAGTAATTTTGGATGGGAATTTGATAGCATGTAAACCTTATTGATGAATGGGGAGGGTAATCCTAGTTTGAAGTATTATCGAGGTCATTTGATTGTGTATTATTATATACTATTGCCGTGAATTCAGAATTTGAGCCATGACAGGTTAAAAATGTAATTAAACAGGTTGTGGTAGGCCTATTTTTAGGGGAGGTCATGCCGAAATTTTTTGTTTAAAAGGTATTACTTTTGGATCGTTACAAATGTAACAGCCACCATCACGCCAAATGTGAATGTGAAGTAGTACCAATTGAAGAAGCTGTTGATGCCCCTTTTCCAGGATTCAGTCCCCGGATTGAACTGGTCGGCCCCAAAGGCTAGGTTACATGGCCGGATTCCACCAGCTCCGATTATCAGAAGGCTAAAACCGGTTATTAGGACGATCAATTGCCAAGTTGAGGGACCAACGCATGTGTCAATGTGTTTTGTGTCACAATGTGGTGGATGCAGTTTGGAGATTGCTGCAGTTAGCATTATCACTATCAACCCCTTAAAACACAAAAATGAGATTGTGACATTAATTCCAAAAATTGGCTACTAAAGAATAATTAAAAAAATGAATCCCTGATAATAGTAATTTGAGAACTTACAAAATGACATATATGAATGTTGACACCTGACTTTGAATTGATGGGTATTTATATCTTTTGTGAAAATTGAAATTAAAAGAAGACCTAGGAGTTGCAATACAACCCAGAGTACTCTTCTATGATCATAAATAAATAAATAAAATTGACATTGTTGTGCTGTTAATTTGATTCTTAAGGTCTCCATTTGCAATAAAAACATGTTTCAGATAGAGAAAAATCAGATAACAATATGCTTGAGTTGTGTGATAGATGTGGTTCTTCTTACATTAAGCAGAATATCAATAATATGTAGAAACAAAATTGTAAGATCACAAGGAAAATAACATAATATAGGAAACAAAAAGATCTTATAAATGAAAAATAAATAAATAAATAAGCTCCATCAAATAGAATTAGGATGCTATCCTTGGTTGAGTTCTATGAACTTGAGCATTGAGCTGAAAAACATACTGAATTCCTACAAAGGGTTGTAGCAGAGTACCAAGAAAGAGGACATGGAAGCCAAAACATACTGAATTCCTAAAAAGGGTTGTAGCAGAGTACCAAGAAAGAGGACATGGAAGCGAAAACCAAGGTCTTATAGCGTCCCAGATAAGAATCAGAGAGGAAGGCTCCAAGCAAGGTTGCCATGTTTGTGGTGCCATGGAAAATGTTGATAACCGTTGCAGCCGTGACACTCTTCATGTTGAAGACAGTGGTGAGATAAACCATCAAATTTGATGAAGTACCTATTGTCCCAAGCTTCTCAAAGGTCTCATTCCCTGCACACAGACGCGCGCACACACAAAAGTTAGGTGGAAAAAAAGATATATGCATAAATTGTAAGTGAAATAAATCTGTGTATTTCTCTATTTCTCTTCCTCACCTATGATGAATGGCATGGCCTTGACTCCTCTATAGTTGATGACTGGTTCATCAGATGAAGCAATTTTCTCTTCCTCCATGGTTGTTCCCAAGGAATTGTATGGCCTTCCTTTGCGTTGTGTTTTTTTGGTCCAAGTGTTACTATTATATACAGATTGCAGAGACACTAATATACAATAGAGAGAAAGGTGACACTGTCTCAAAGGTTCTCTTCCAATAATAGCCCCTTTGAAAATGTGTTTTTTTTTTCTTTCATTGTTTCTATTCAAAGATAAAAGTTCCCTTACCCATCAATTTTCCCTAGGTAAGGCTCTTAGGCCATCCAACATGTGACACCTATTGAGTATTCAAACTAGTCTTCTTGAAATTGCTCAAAGATTTAACCATTTTCATTTAAATTGAAAAGTTGAAAGCGAAAATTTATTAAATTTTGGCTAAGATGTGGTGATAAAATTTGCCGATAAAGTTCTCTAACTCGTTACTTTTCCTTAGGTAAGGCTCTTAGACCATCCAACATGTGACACCTATTGAGTATTCGAACTAGAGTTCTTGAAATTGCTTGAATATTTAACCATCTTCATCTAAATTGACAGAATGTGTGCAGATGAAATGCATAGTGAAAAGTTGGTAAGAAAATAAGCTACAAAATAAAACTGCATAGCTAAGAGCCGTGCCTGAAAATGGAAAAACTTTTCTGGCAATTACTAGTAAAAGTGATAGAATGATTATACGAGATTAATAAAATTTGGGCAACTAGTCGTTTCGTATTTGTTAGTGGACACCGTAAAGTAGATTAATAGTGGATGGTGGAAGATATATCCCATCTATGTCCATGTTACATCCATTTCAATCTTACAATTTGCATTCAACTGAGGGTAAAAAAGTCAAGTCCTTTTTGTTTTAGTATTTTATCGGTTGTTGCAAAAAACAGGATCTTGGCAATTTTATGATTGTGTGGGCTTCTCACACTAAAGGTGGGTTTTTTTATTATTATTATTATATATATATATATATATTTTTTTGAGCTCTCTTAATTATGTATAAATAAGACCTTACCTCAATTTATTCACGCAACACCCATATAGTGGATAGTTTAAATTCTCAAATCAATAGGCTTGGACTATACATATTAATTAGAGAAATAGGTCCAAATAATATAGCTATTTGGTTGGATGTGGATGATTTCGTTGAATTGAGCTCCAGCGTGACTTGACATCATGTCACATGCAGGTACCACCCACTCATTCATAATGGAAATACAGGTGAAAATAATAATAATAATAATAATTTCATTCAGTTGAATCTTGACCGTTTGATGTAGGATTTTGCGCTCACACAATCAACATGGCTCACCTATTCAAATCCATGTGGTCCCTTTCCATTTTCTTGGGTGCACACTGCAGAGTATCAAGAAAGTCATTCATGCACATATACCATTTAAAATGTAAGGTCGATGCTTTTTTGAGGCCAAAGGATCTCCATTACCCTTACTTTGATACCATGCCAAGAACCGTGCTAAATCAGCTAAAGGAGCCTGAACTTTTTAGATTGTGTGTGTGTGAATAGTGAATACACATATTCATATATAAATATAGAGTAATGTTACTTAAACAGACAAAGTTTGCAAATTAAAACAACAAAATACAAAATGTTAATAAATATATTCACGTAAATATCACATGACATTATTTTAACAGGACCTCTTTAACCACTTTGCTTTCACATTAGTAAGCCGGTTAAGTTTTGAAAACAACTTTTCATAAATACATCAACATATGAGACCGCTGTCACTAGGTCAGATTCAATGTGACATAAACATGTATAGTCATGTTTATGTCTACATACAAATATATATAGAAACGTATGTGTGTACACATACATGTGCATAAAAATGGTCCTACACGCATGCACATGTATTTACTTGATTACGTGCATCAAAGTAAAGAATGTCCTGTGTGTTGTTTCATTTAACAAATGCAGCCTACAACAAGGTACTTCAACGACAACCAAATTAAAAGGAGAATTTAGTATTAATGAAGCAGTCGATATATCATCAGCAAGTTGCTAAAAACTTGATAGTTTTCTTCCCATTTTTACGTTTCTTTTTCTTAAAAGAAATAAAATATTACATAGATTAGCACTAAATGAGCATAAATTACAAAAGAGCATTGAAAACAAAAAGTTACAAAAGATCAGTATTGACAATTCTGTTGGAATTGCACCCAAAATCCATTTCTATAATATGAGATAGAGGTCATATATAGAATATTTTTTAACACACTTTTCCATGATAAAGACTGCATTCACTCTTCATTATTGATATGGTTTCTTCACCTCTCGGCCAGTTCATAACCATTTAGAACATGACACTAAATACTTCAAACTAGAGAGTAAAAAAAAATTACCCAAAATTGCAAAACCTGAACGCTTACAATATATAAATATCAGATGTTATATTAGTCATTTACATAAGCTAACAATATCAGATGTTACCCAATTCCATACTTCTGTCAAATTTTATTGAAATGGAACTGGAATACCTTGCTTCTTGTTCACAATAGCCATTGCCAAATATCGAGTACCCATCCCAATGGGTGCCTGCTCATCAGGTCCCTCCCAAAATGAAGCCTCGCCATCGCCCACCAGACGCCAGTATCCTGTCCTCAGAGACTCGGCTTGCTCTTCAGTGCAGTTTTCTAGCAGTGCTTCCACTCGAAAATTTATCCCAAGAGAACCAAGAAACTGAGACTGGGTGATTGGGCCATGGACAGACACATCTTCTACAAAAATTTCGAATATTTTGGAATCAATATTGACATTATCTACAACTGTTTCTGTTCAGTAGTTTGTTTTTCCCAAAAAAAAAAAAAACAAAGTTGAAAATAACCAAAAAAAAAAAAAATAGTAGAGCAATGAGGAACAATATACACCTGAAACTTCTTCAGCAGAGTGTCTGATAGCAGCAAAATCAACGTATGCACTGAGATCAGCAGACCCAGGATCATCCAGCATGCTGACAAACTTATGTTTACGAATTGCCTACAAGCATTTAGTATTGTTTAAGAAAATTATAATTTAAATATGAAAAGAAAATTCAATTATAAGTCCTTGGAGGAACAAAAAGCACATTCTGATCTAAAGCCACTACATGGACAAAGAGTTTTACAACCAGATGATGCAGAAAGTAGCTAGAGAGAGAGTTCTGCAACCTGAGAACTGTAATTTTCAAAAAAGCAGTCTCTCTTCTTTTTCATGAATTTATTTGCTAAATTGAACCCTGAAACCCTTAAATGCATAAATTAATTCTAATCCAATAGAAAAAAATTGACAATGTAATCCACAAAAATGGATAAGTAGCCAAAGGATACAAAGAGCAAGCCGTAATATTAAATATTTATTTAAAGATGGAGGAAACAAACAAACAGATACTCCAGTCGAATAAAGTACAATAGAATATAATTAACAGAGCCAGTGGCACCAGACCTGAAGACTATCCGAGACTATTCCTTTTAGGCCGTAATCAATTATGAGAGCCCCACCTCCATCAGAACTTATTCTTTTAGCAATTGTTTGAGTCAACTCCATTGCCTTGGGGCAAACCTCAATGTGTTCAAGTTTAGCTATTTCTTCATCCACGGCCCACTTGCAGCGCTTCATTAGAAAGAGAGTTGCGGGCGTAGGCTGTGGAGATAGAACAAGACGAAACCTAGAAAAAGAAAAAGAAAAATCAATTTTCTCTAGAAGAAATTTCTGCAAGATACTAATATTGACCTACTGGATTAGAAACCTTACGATGAATCTTCTGCAACATCTATCATTTTCTCATGCCAGCCACGAGAAGCTCTCTATAGACAAATTATGAAATCAGAATGACGCATAAGAGAATACATGAGCAATAAACATGCCACGGCAAGAAACAAGAAGCAACAACATTTTTTTTATGAGAACCAAAGATCACACTAAAGAGGAGAAACAAGTTCGACAACGAATAGTATTTCTCCAAGGTATAAAACAAGATAATTGAACAAATAAAAGGCAAAAAAAAAAATAAAAAAAAAAATAAATTTCCACAAAATGAAGAACCGAACCCAATAAACATACATAAGCAAGAAAGAAAGGTGGTCTCCAACAAAATCTCTAAAAACAAGGCAGGCTTAGTAGCCAGATTTTGCAAAAAAATTGCTGATAAATAATACCTAAAGAATCGAACCAAGAACCTAAAGAGATCAATCACCAATTTCAAGCCATTATAATTATCCCACATACCGCCCATATTGTTGTAATCTGGCGAATTTAGATTATGATGGTCACCTTCAACAAATTTCATTAAAGTTCTCATCTTTTCGACTCTTTAATCTGAAACATGAAGTATCCTGGCCACTCTATGAGCTTCTCCAATGCCAAAAGGTTTACAGAAAGTAATCAGAAAATGAGCTTCATCATCTCTCATACCTGTTTGATACTTGATTGGCTAAAATTATCCCTATGTTAGCTGGAGTAGTCGTGTTGGACACACAATACTTGGACATGGATATGGGATATGTGTCGGACACTTTTGGTTGGACATACACCTAAAAACACATCCAATAATTTATTATATTATTGATTCAAAACGAATGAAATACTTATATTAGACACAATGAATATCTAGCAGTGTCCATGTGTTCTTCTATTTGGGGATTTGATATATCCAATGTGTATATCAAGCCCTTGGGGGTGCCTGGTGAGTTTGATAATAGGATTTCAATTAGGAGCACAGGAAGAAATCATATGATATGTAGGGCATGGCTCATAACGAATTTTGCCAATTTATACTCTAAGTCATCTCACCCATGTCCAACACCTACTGACATAAGTTATAATGAGTAGCAGACTAAAAGATCCTATGACATTTGTGTGTCCATCTGTGTAGGTTACTTATTTGCACACTTGTAGAAGTGTCCAAAAGAAGTGGTAAAGGAATCACATAATCATTACTTTTAAACTTGTTTAACCTCTTCTGGTTCTTTCGTGCGCATATACATTGTGTGTAAGAATCTGTTACATACTCTCCTATGTCCCTTCACGTATTCAAGTCGACACGACACAATATGGGCGTGGGTATAGGATATGTGTCTGACAAACCCAAATCAGACGCCGCAATCCTTCATATAACATGATTTAAATAGAAGAAAAACTCACATTTAAAAGCAGAGATGGGTTTCCCATCTACGAGACAGATTAAGACAAACCCAAATTTTCATACTTGAAAACCCCAGTTTTTATCATTGCACTAAGCAATGGCCTGCATTCTCACCTTATTTCTTGTTCACTTTTCCTAGAATCATGACAAGTTGTCAAGTATTGTTTGAGGCATTGAGCAGCTGTCCAAATCACACTAATAGAATACTAGGAAAAGAAATGGCTTTGAGAAAATTTTCAAGGGAACATATATTAGCTTCAAAAGACAAAGGTATAATCATTGAAGCTATACTGGAAAGTAATAAAATAGAATTATGGAACATATTCCAAATTTTATGCTCAACAGATGGAGAGGAGAAAACAGGTTGGACATTCTAGCATTTCACTAAAGACATGACAATTTATGGAGAAATCTATCGAGTGGATTTCCCACCATGTTAACACCTACCACGCTCTATATCAAAAAACACAATTAACGAATCCTCTCAGCAACTTCAATTCAATTTACCACTTTAAGTAATCTTCTGAACATGTCATGTAGTATACAAAAATTGACAGTAATAGTTGAACCTCAAGTATTCACTTTAATTATCTTTCAGGCTCTATTGGAAGGATATAAAATCGACAATATCCAAGCTTTGAATTAGTAATTTATATGATAATTGCAAATAATTCCACAATTTTCTGTCAGTAAATTTAAACCATTCTTTGCATCAATTTAAATAATAATAATAATAATAACAAAAAAGCCAGACCCATCCCAACCCAATTTCAATATCCAAACAAAGCTCTCCATATTTAATTGTAAACAGAGAATAAAAGAATGAAAACAATAGTAAGAATAAATAAACAGGCCTGCAAAGTACAATGCTGATATTCCTCAAATACAAGATGACCAGTTATAGGTCCACCACATGTGACAAGTAATGGTCCAAACTTTAAGAAGCATTTATTTTCTATATTTTTTGGAGCACAAAAAAGACAAGGTACAACCCTAATTTTGCAGGTTTCATTCATCAATCTCACGGGAAGATATCTATCATTGAAGCCACATAACCGAATTGACTATACAAACCTGAAATTGATGAACGGGTAGAGCATCATAGAATTCATGGGCAATGATGATCGTTGGCACTGAAATAAAAGCATACAAACACCCATAAGATTAAACGGAGATGAAAAGCAATCTCTGTAACCAAATTTGATCACCTGAAGTTTAAAATGTAAGTTAATTACTTTCAGAATACATGAACAAATATATGTAGATGTGTACACTGTACACAGACAACCGCATTTGTAAATCCATTTTTGCTGCCATGAAGCATCTGGTTTGCTGGCTATAAAACATTGAAGAACCCCAATTTTTTTGTTTTTTTCCCTAGCACGTTATCCCAAAAATCTATTTTCGCTAATTTTTATTTTCATTTTCGACATAATTTATTTCAAGACAATGGCATGGAAAATGACGCAAACATCTTCAATCACAAACGACAAGCACATAATAATTATGTCTAAGAAGTTCAATTTAACAGGAAACAGGTGCAGTTTGTGCATATGTAAGGAATTACAGTTTTTTATTGACTTCCATTTCGGTTCTGTTTAAATAAGCATTGCCATGTGTCATACATGAGTAAACATCATAATGAAGAAGCCATTGCCACAAACCTTCGTCAAAAACTATGTAACTCAGGCTTCCCCAGCTCAGACTTAATGCAGCTTATTATATGTTCAGACATTTGTTTATTCTTTTTCTTACAACTATAAAATTCACAGTACTTCCAGCCTTCTCATCTTCATAGCACCTGCGAGATGAACCAGAGACTACTTCTGATCCCATCAAAGAATCTTCTTGACTAATCCATACAAAACCAATTCTAATTAATCCCTATCAGAACTAATTCTAAATTCTCTTGGATGCAACTCCAGGATTTTGATGTATGCAATATATGGATACTCACAAATAAATCGAATGAAGGTAAGTTGAGTGACTTTCTAGGGCCGTCTGGCGACTTAAATTATCTGACTTATATTATTTCACCTTAAACTATATTGCCATCTATTTGTTTGCAGAATATACCCCACACATACATAAAACACACGATGAAGCTCAAGACAGTGCTTTACATCCTGATGGAACCTGCTCCAATGCAGCATGCCATGATACAGGGGTTCCGGACAAGGTGCTAATAATTCTTTTCTCTTCATTTGCACCAGTATTATCCTCATCCATACACTTCAAGTTGCGATGTTGAAGCTTTTGTAATGTTGGACTGCATTCAACCATGTGTATGTGCAATGATTCGGCAAAGTTCTTAAACTTCGATGCACCCTACAGGGAAAAACCACACATCTTCAACTCAAATTTGAAATATTCCTTTTCTACTTATAAACAATATCGACAGACAAATTAAAGGAAAGGACCTCAAGTATTTACGTTTCTCTAACTTGATTAAGTACAGAATGCTACTAAAGAGAGACAAAAAGGAATATGGTATCGTACCCGTAAAAGATCAGCCATGAGAGTTCCTCTTCCTGGACCCAGCTCAACTAGGTTCATTCTATTAGGCTGCCCCATTTGCTCCCACAAACACATAGTCCAAACGCCAACCATCTAAAGCAATATCAACAGGAAATATCTCCGAGATAACTAATCTTGAATTATGGGAATCAAAGCGAAATAATAGATTAATAAAAAAAATCAGATGCTATTGCCCACTATTGTAACATTCCAAATCTACTGAACGAATTAAGAGGAAACAAAGAACTTCACAGTTGAATAACAATCAAATTACCTCCCCAAACATCTGGCTTACTTCAGGTGAGGTTATAAAATCGCCTTCTGCTCCAAACACATCCCTGTTCATATAAAACCCAGCTTGAGGATTTGTCAGAACTTCCTCCATATACTCAGCTACTGAGATTGGCCCACCACGGAACTGACAATCCACCAGTACCAAAGAATCAAATTCCAAACTAATTAAAAGGAAAAAAAATAGGTAACTTTTATGTCCATGAAAACTAAATTGTCCATAGCATATTATTTCTTCATATAATTCAAATGAGAGCACAGTTTTCTGAACATTTCACTTTCCTTAAAGAAAGTCTCATTTATGCTTGTAGAACTTTGATCTTTGTTGAATTGATTTCTAAAACACAACGCGCCAATTCAATATTCAAGGGACAACCAAACAATTTATTAATTCAATGTAAAGCAAATCAGTAAGCTATGCATTCGTGTTTAAAAGTTTAGAACCGTAACAAAAGCAGGGGAAAGAAAGAAAGAAGACAAATGTTAAACCTTGATAATGCCTTTGAGATGCTTAACAAGCTCAGAATCCGAAGAAGAATCGTGAGAATGCTCTGTAATTCAAAAGGCAAATGTTTGATAATTGGAATTCAAAACGCCACATTTAATAGTAGACTTGTATCGAAGACACATGTCATTCACAAATACATATACATACATATATGTACATATATATGAAGTGGAGTGAACTACCGGGAGGATTGTACAAGCCTGAACGATCAATGGAGATTTTAGCGGAGGATTGAGGAGTGATTTCGGTGGTGGATTGATTTGGACCCTCCAAGTGTTCGACGAAAGAACTTTTTGGAATTTGAGATGAAAACGAAGTACAACATTGTCGAAGTGCAAGGGGACGACGGCACTGATTTGAAACCTGTACTAGCAACCTTCTCAGCATTTTTGCGACTCACTCCCAAAAGCGTACAAACTGAAACAAGATGCAAATCAGTGGGCTTCCACTTCCAGAGCGATGAAAGTAAGAGAAAGTACTGTACAACTCAAGTTAGGGGATATAGAAGGAAAACATTAAATGGATAAAATTTATATAGACCCCTGAAATTTGTCTATACTTCAATTAGACCCTCCAGATTTGCATACCTAATTTAATTTGTTTAAGAAAATAAACAAATAAATAAAAATTATGGCCTCTTTAGTTCACTTCTTATAAAGCTTTTTTTTCTTTTTTTTTTCCATGAGAAGCTAAAATATTGTAAATAGTCCTGAAATTCATGTTGATAGTGCTACATCTCAACATGAAAAAAAAAAAAAAATCAATGATATCATAACAAAGCTGCATATTTACAGTAAACATATAATTTAATCCCTTTATTACTTTATTTTTTATCATATTTCTCCTCTTTTTTTTTCCTTTAACTATATACATACACGCATAAGTATGTTATATATATTTTTCAATACTTTATTTACATCTTTTCAATCCCATTTTTAATTAAATAAAAAAATACACACTCATTTTTTTTTTTTCACATTAAATTCTCATTACAAAACCATTACTTTGTATCTTAAACACATTATTTTTATATATTAAAATCTAAAACAAATATTTTTAAAAGACTATTTAAATCTATTAATCAAAGCTCATGATCCGAACTCCTCACACGCAACACTATTAATCGAGTAATAATAAAAAGAAAATTGATTGATTTTTTCTTTTATTTTTTTAATGCAATTTCAATGAATAAAGTTTTTTTAATATATATATGTATATATATATATATTCAATGAATAAAGTTGAACAAGTATTCTTTACTAGTAAATTAAAATAACGGGTAAATAAAATAAAATAAAATTATTTTAATCACTTATATCATTTTCCCTACTCATTTGCATTTAGTACTCTAAATCCTTTTCGTTGCATTTCTTGCACTGATCAAGTAATCGAGTCTGCTTTCTCTGAAACTAGATTCAAGAGATTTGACAGGGGAAAAAGGAAGAAAATCACGGTTGGTTACTTTCATGATGTTCTTAGTTTGCAGAAGATGATTCGAAGTTACAAACAGATCGACGATTCAATCCAAACAATCCTGTGAGTCTCACCGTCCTAATTCTTTCCTGTTATCTTCAATATTTTATAGATATGGTTAGTTTTTCTCTGTGATTTGTTCTTTTAATATAAGGAAAACGTTTTGAAATTGGGTTTAGGGTTTAGGTTTTCAATCGAATCAATAGAGAAGGGGAAAATGAAGAGGCGTAATGACACCCACCAGTTGCCTGAGGATGTGACTATTGAGATCCTCCTAAGGCTTCCCGTGAAATCACTGATTCGGGCCAAAGCCGTATGCAAAAATTGGTACAATATCATCAAAAACCCTAACTTTGTTACTAAGCACTCCAATCACCACAGCAACAGTGGCTGTCTTCTTGTTTACGGGTTTCACAGCATCTCCCAAAAATATGCATTCTCATTGTTCCCGGATGTACCACTTACCGGTTCTCTACCTGTGAATCAGAATGTTGTGGTTGTACCCCACCTTCTAGGGGTCATTCCCTATACGGGCATACTGTGTCTGTTCAATTGTAAATCCAATTGCTTCGCCCTGTGGAATCCCGCCACCAGAGAATTTAGATCCCTCCCGGCACTCCCCCGTAAACGTTCGCCCCCATCCCTAGTGATGAGTTACCTAGATGTTTTTGGATTTGGTTTGGATCCCATTACTAATGATTACAAAGTAGTTTGGATTCAGTGGACTCCGGAAGTGATTAGGTCTAGCAGTGAGTATGATGTTGCTGTGTATACCCTATCCACTGATTCCTGGAGATATCTTGATGTTTTTTTGCCTTATGCTAACATTGGCAACCTTCTTTCATTCATGTTTGCTAACACATGCATTAATGGAGTTTATCACTGGAATGCAATAGACAATGATAATAAGTCTTTGATCCTTTCATTTGACATGGGCAATGAGTTGTTTCATGAGATACATGATCTTCCAAATTCAGAACCTGTATCTCTTGCCGTTTATGACAATTCTCTTGCTGCGATTTATAATGATTCTAGTCAAGTTGATGTATGGGTGATGATGGAAGAGGGGTGTTGGAGGAAGCAGTTAACTATTGATCTCCTTTCAGAACCCAGATTGCGGCTTCTGCTTGAGTTTGGGAAGAATGGTCAACATTTTATGTTAACTGAAGATGGTTGTGTGGTCTTATATGACCCGGAGACTCATGAAAGTAAGGATCTTGGTTTTCAGGTTGAAAAACCCATACTATGGGTTTACAGGGAGAGCCTAGTTGCAATCAGGGGCGGAGATAGGTTCCTAGAACAGGATCAGTTGTCTGATGTAGATCAAGTTTTCAATTTCTCTAACTGATTTCTGTTCAAGCTGAAAAACGTCTATCTTGGTGCAACAACAGGGACTAAGAAGGAAAAATGTTGGAAACTGGATGCAGCTAAAGGGTATTGGCATGCTAACAATGACTAAGAAGGAAAAGGGGGGAAACTAGATGCAGAACTAATAAACTTTTTTGTTTTTTGTTTTTTGTTTTTGGGCGAGGGGCAGTTGTTTTTGGATGCGTTTAGAAAGACATTTTGGTTTCCTTCAATTAAAGTTTCTTCTAATTTGTATCTGTAAGACCTGACTACAGACATTTTACTTTAACTGAATATGTCATTAATGGTTTCTGTTTGTTTGTCTTGCTTCAATTTTCTGCCCCTTGCGCTCATGATAAAATGTGCTATTGTAACACACACATCTGTTCCACTAAAAATCTCCCTCTGTTAGTAGTTTTTAACAGTGTCATAATTTTCAATAAGCTACTCTATTATGTGGGCTTACTGATGATGGGATTTTGAAGGTAAAGATTGGGAAGTATTTTTTTTTCCCCACATTGGTGGAAGAGCCAATTATGATCTGTTGCAGCATATTGTGGTGTGCTCAACAGATTTAAATTGTTGTTCAACCAATTACTTCTAGTTTCTAGTAATGTGTTGGAACATGATCTAATTGTGTCGAAAACAGGTTTTAAAACTGCTATGGTTTTGAAAAGTGTTTTGAACACAATTTAGTTATGTTTCAAGACATTACTTCGAGTTTGAAGAGGATAAATTTGCACAAAGTAATGGCCATTTTATCCCAGGGTTGGGTACAAAGCTTATTTAAGGTTTTTTAGCAGAAGTCATGCATTTCCAACCTTCTGTCATTTTATTTTGCAATGGCAAGCTAATCAATTATGTTAGACAAAGAAAAATTTGGACTTGCGCGGGTAAATCTTTCATTTTGGTGGGCAAGGCTGCCAGCACTATACTATACTTTCTAATGGAAGATTCAAAAAGCAGCTGACGTCAATGTAGCATCAAGTTTTAGAAGATTCGTCTATTCTGTCCAAAAAAAGGGGGGCCGCAACTGAAGGAAGAGATGAAACGGAAACTTGGTTTTGTCCGTGTGGGTCTAGGCTCACTCTCCATGGGACCAAAGATTTTGGAAAATCTTATCTATCAGGCCGCCTCTGTTCATCAATTATTATTCCTTTTAGGCCAACAGTAAAGTCAAGCTAGGTAAAATTTCAGATACAATTTTTTTTTTTTTGTTTTTTTTCACTTATTGGAGTTATACTCTGATATCTTCAATAATCGAAGAAAGATTGTCAACAGGAGACGAGGATAAAACACCTATCCTCAATTTCAACCCGTGTATCCCCATACTTTCAGCAGCTTAATGACTTCCTTGAATATTAGAGCCTCTGCAGAAAAGGCTGAGCTAACATTCTGTTGTGGAGGATGAAACCCCCTCCACAACAGTTAGAATTACTGTTAAAAGCAGCATCGAAATTTGGTTTCAGCTTTCCTCAAGGAGGAGCCACCCAAGTGAGAGGTTTCTGGAACTAATCAATGACCATAGAAGACATCAAGGATATATATATGCCTGATTATGAATCTTATAAAATTTAGACATAGTATTGTCAAGAATGTCAGGGAACGACCACTGTGTACCATTGAACACCTTATCATTTATACTCTTCCACAATTGCCAACAAAGAATACTCCTGGACTGAAACATGTATTTGCATTGTTTGATCTGCTAAATAAATCCGAAAGGAATAACCTTCTCATTTTCCATGGGACTTCAACGTTGTTGTCTGAAGACACTCTTAAGAGGAGAGTGTCTCCACACCTATTGAAGAAAAGAACATGTTCTACTGATTCCACTGCACAACGATACTGGGGACATGAATCATCAACATAAATTGCTCTGGCCTTCAAATATCTAAGGTCTGGGATTTTTTTGGTTGCAGCTCTGCCATAAGATGTAAGAACTCAACTTTCTTAAATGTGTTGATTTTTCCAATTTGCTTCCAACAGCTTGCAAACTCTTCATATTTAATATGCACTCATACATATCAATATAAATGATATACATACTCATATGCAACACACACACTCTCTCTCTCTCTCTCCTCAAACCTTTTTTTTTTATTTTTATTATGTCATTGACATTAAGAATTATACTCTCTCCAAAATTGAATCAGAATGCATGAATTTCATGTCAACACGACAATAGCAGTGACTAAAATTTCTTTTTCCAACACCGGGACAGCATTTGGTGCTACCAATTTCGTCATCATAGATTATGTAGAAATAGAAAACAAGAGCACTGGTTGCAGCTGAAATGGCATAGAGGAACAAGGCGGTAGGCATGCCGAAGGATGGCGCGAATTGGTACGCTATAGCAAGCATTGTGGCCGTAAATAGGAACCATATTGCATAATTCAAGTAGTCTTTTCTGACTGGTTTGTTGTGTGTACGCAATCGTTGGGACAATGACACCCAGTATTCTATTGGCACGAAAACAAAGTATACGAAGAAAAAGAGAGCTACCATGGAATAGTGGCCATGAACATAAGCTCTGTAGGTTGCACCAATGCCATTGGATGCCCAGAACATGTAAATAAGAAAGTGGAAAAGGCTGGTGGTTTCGCGAGCGCGTCGGTGGTTAACGTGAACCATGGTGATTGCCCTCTTAATTTGAAGATTTCTTGGCGTTTGCAGAACTATAGGACAGAGTTGCTATAGCGCGAGAGGAGCAGCAGAAAGAGAGCCGATAGCAATAGTGTTGGGTGTGGATGGTATGAGTTTGAGGATTAGCTGGTTTTAAGGTTTTATATACAAGTGAATATGAATGTTAGTGTAGCACCTGAGCAATTGCCCTGAAGTTACCAAGAAGCACTTTCGAATGTGGATTCTTTTTCATCGGAAGTTGACCAGAAATTTCTTGAAAAGTAGAAGGAAATTGCTGGGCGTGGCCCAAGAAAATAACGCCGCCATCCTTTTCTTCGCTTTGGACAATTGGACATTGTAAGAAAATATATATATATTGTAGTGGGTCCCTTTTTTTCCAGAGAGGAAAACAAATATAATTGTTTGTAACAACTCTAATTTGACTGATTTCCCTTAAAAGTAAATAAATCAAATTTAATA
>JAOTQH010000046.1:1326638-1340742 GCA_025631255.1 Cornus kousa
CTCTTAGGTCGACAAAATTATGACTCGCAAACAGATTGCCACCCAATCCGTCCATGATGAGAGAGAGAGAGAGAGAGGGAGAGAGGGAGGGAGGGAGGGGGAGGAGGGAGTTGGGTACTTTACAAAAAATTGTAAAAAAATTCCCTCATTCTTTTGCTTTTAATCGAATGAAGTAAAAAGAAGTCTTCTGACCTACTACTGCTACTCTTCCGTGCTACCCAGATGAATGAACAGTAAAAGATAAATCCCCATTTGAGAGTAAATAAAATGTTGCCAAGTCTGCTTTTGTAGCGAAGTGCAGCACCCTCAAAATCGAACCAACAGAGAATTGACAGCCTGAAACGGTTCACCTCCACCAAACTCACACAAGTGCGCACCATATCTACTCGATAACCCATAACTCTATCTTCTTCCACAACCAAAGAAGCCCAGAGACAAATTCTGCATCAATGAATTAAATGTGACGGGGTGGCTATGACCTTGGAATTAAATGTGTAATAGGGCCAAATGGATTCGTTTGCTTGGAATTAAATGTGTAATAGGGCCAAATGGATTCGTTTGACCTTCGAGTTCAAGGTGTAATAGGGCCAAATGAATTGGTTTTTGAGTCGCCACCTAACATTAAGTCAGTAAAGAAGGCATTCAAGTCGAAATGGAATCCTAAAGGACGAGAGATGGACAAACATTCCAAGTTTCCAACCTCCATCTACAGTGAGCCTAAGGCCAGAATCAATCAACCACCACAACCTCCACAACTCCTCACTCCTACGTCCACCAACCCACATCCATGTCTACCGCTCAACCTAGTTGCATCAAGGAGGGGAGACCATCGATCTCCAAAAACCTACTCGACCTGGAGGATTGTTGTGTAAATGGTTATTCTAAAAGAGGAGAGTGATTTAGAGGAGTACGAGACCAAATCCGAATGAAAACCCTGAGAGAAAACATTGCACTAAGTAAGCTTTGATTATGAGAACATCCCAAATCCGAATAAAACCCCCCAGAGAAAACATTACACCAAGTACCCACAACTCCGCCCAGCTACCAAAATTGGGGCAGTATCCACAATTTAGCATAAATAATTTCTATTACCAATAATAGTATACGGATACAAGAAGTACTCAGAGACCATCAAAACATCCTATAAATTATGTCAGGTAGCATTTTGATTGGGAAAGGCTAAAAAATAACTTCTACAACTATGCACTATCAGAATCATTTTCTGAATCTATGTGCATCGGTTGCGGGTTCTTGTAGCCACTTAGTTCATCCTTGTAGCGTTTCTTATCTTGTTCAGCCCTTTCTTCATATGGCTTTTTCTCTTCAGCTGCACAAATCATTTTTAGCACAATCAGAAAACAGTCCATGCATTTTCACTTGTCTTAATAGCACAGCATGTGTAACTGGGCATACCTGACAATTTTTTCCATTTCTCTCCGAGAACTCTCCCCACATCTGTGAACTGAATTCCAGGGTTACTTTTCTTTATATTCTGCAGCCAACATAACAAGGTGAGACATCCCATTCGCAAGGAGAAAATATTAGCCATCCCATTTACCATGATCCTCCATCTCGAAAAAGATGCAGAAATAAATAACATAATTATCAATCCCATAATCATGAACAGACATATATATCAGATAGTCATTCAAATGCAGTACACTAACACTAACAGCAAAATTTATACAACTTGGGACTTTTTTGGCAGGAAAAAAGAAAAAAAGGCCATGAGAAGTATATAAAATACTAGAAAGTCCATAGATTTCCAAATAAAACACTCAGAGAAACTCACAATTGCTTGTCCTTCAAGTGAAAGTGTATTCAATAGCTACACTTGAGCAAATTTAAGGGATAGAAAAAAAAAAAAAAAACAAAAAAAAAAAACAAAAAAACATTTAGTGGAAGCTCCGAATAAAACATCCAGCATCTAGCACCAATTTAAAAAACTGACATCAATCCAAGTAATGGTTGAACTAAACTTGCTCAAGGAAAGCATCTGCTCAATCACTCAGCAATAACTTCATCATCCACAGTTTAGAACTACCATATATCACATGTATTTCCAGCTATGCAGCTACCCCAAAACAAATCCACTTCCAAAATTATAAAATGATTCATTAGGAAGCTATAGTTTATGATATTTCATGTCTTCGTTTAGAAATCCAGAAAATTTACCCCACCTTCATCAAAAATTAAAATTGAGTTTCACAAACCTGATAGGCCTAATGGTACTTGATGGCCTAATCCTCAACCTCAAAAACCAGAATGGAGATAATTAGGGAAATGATTTAAATATTAGCATGCCAGATTCAAAAGAATAATTCATGAATGCCAATTAGATTAGAAGATAAATTGTTTCGTCACCGATCTGCAACGTGATCCTAGAAGTATCTCTATGACAAACTACGACAGTCAAACCTATCATAATCACTAGTCAACTTACGTTCATCCACATCCATCCAGTATGGTCATCAAACTACCTAGAACAAGAACTCATCTAAAACTCTTAGCCCCACATTGACAGCTAGGCATAAAAACTTTGAAGGCACAACGTACGATGAATTAGAAAGGCAATTTAGACCTTTTGTAATTACATAAGCAAACGTCAGGAAGATCCAACGCAGTAAGATGGTATCCTGCCTTCAACCCCCCAAAAATTCAAGTGGCAAAGGAAAATATTCCGGTTAATTAGTATGCCATCTCATTTGTAAATCACGTTACTTCTATTGTAGTACCAAATGGCAATACCACCCAAAAAAAAAAAAAAATTTAAAAATAATAATAATAATAATGGCAGCAACAGTGTCACTTCCACTTGACACACTTTTTTTTGCCAGAGATACTGCTATGCTACCATAACTAATTCCTCAACAAACAGTAAATATCCCACTCACTTCAACAAGGAAGATAAACTTATCTTCAGATCCTGTGTTTCTTGTGGTTCCTTTCTCCTGACATTACATCCCAACCTCTTGTACAATCTATTATACTCCATCATTATACTTAAAATTTCATAAAATGACACACATACAACTATTAGCCTCACTATGTATAAACAAGTATCCTATAATGAAGAAGGAAACACACATGAACCAATTATATGTATCCAAAAATACTAACCTCCCTTTCAGACTGAGAGAAAAACATGAAACCAGACATTGCCCTCTTTGGAGCATTGGGATCCTTTTTCTTCTTCTGTTTTCTCTTCTTTGAACCATCTTCATCACCATCTTTGGGTTTCTTCCTACTTGAGGATACCTTGGCAGTAGAAAGGTCTTTCTTGACTTCCTTTTTGGAAGGTTTCTGAATTGACCAAACATTCAATGTGAAATTAAAATTCATGTGTGGATGTTCAACAAAAGGCAGAACAAGAGAACACGATGAAAAGGTTTACCTCTTTCTCATCTCCACTTTCACTAGCATCAGACTCTTCTTCCCCGGAATCATCAGTAGGGGAACCTTCGTCATCCTTCTCAGCCACAAAATCTTCATCCTACAAAGAGTCACCATGTCAAAGAATGCATGAATTCGCCAGTACAGAGACATGGACATAGCAGGACACAAGTACAGAAAGAATCATTGGACAAAAAAAGAACGAAAGAAAGATATAGGTAACCAGATCCCAATTTGAAAACATAAGAGGAGAGGGGTGGGGCGGAAGAAGGGGGAATTCCAACTGATTTAATATTCTTCACAATTAAACATAGATAATATACTATGAACTAAACCAAACCAAGAACTAAAAATTAATTAAAATAGAGCTCTAACTTCCATAATCTTAAAATTTTGCAATTATGAATAAAATAATGGAAACCAAGTAAATTGAACACCGTTAGATGAAGATTCAAAAACGAAAATCTAATTGTTCTCAGGGAAATAATCAAGCCTACCTCCTCATCACTCTCGTCTGCACCTGCTTCATTCTTAATCCGTTCAAGATGTGGGTCGACTGCATCATCATCATCATTCTCCAAAACTTTTAATGTACCATCTGTAGTTTGGACACCTCCTAAATTCATGATTTTCAAACCCTTCGCACTGCATCAATGATACAGTCAAGTTAGAATTTAAATAACCTTTGGACTCATGGCTTACAAAATATGAGAAGCTCATATTGACCTGATAAAGTCAAAAAGATTGTGGTATTCACTCCTCTGGATATTGCGGAAGAGATGTTCTTGTTCAGTCTTCAGTCTGATGAGAAGATCAAAGTATTGCATATTTGAGCCTCCAGCAGCATGCCTCTCAAACTCAACATAGTTGATCTACACCAAACAAGTCAACACACCAAACGATCATTCATCGTAAGATATATATTGCATAAGACTGAATTCACAGCATGCAAGCACATCCTGTGTCAGGATAAAAGAAAAAATAAAAGAAAAAATAAATAAATAAATAAATAATCTTACCTCTTCATGAAGGATAAGGGTAGGGGGTCTGGGCAAGAAGAAAAAGCCCTTTTCAAGTGGATACAAGACTCCATCTTCAGCTTTTAGTGACGACTTCACTGCATAACCGTCTTGACAGCTGCGGAACTTTCCTGGTCTAGTGACTTTGGCGCCAGACAAGCCACGCAAAATCAACGTGAACACTTCATGAATGAGTCCCTGATAATATCAAGGAAAGCAATCATAATACATGTGTAAATATAATGCCCAACTCACATAATATAGTTCTCAAAGATCATATAAACCTTAATATCTAAAAATAATACGGCTACATTTACATTTAGACTGAAAATAATTGGTTTCCGAAAAACGGCAGCTCAAAGTACAAGCATCATTTCAATTATTACCTTATATGATGGTTGTAACTTGTCTTTATACTTGGTATTCAGAAGATCTTCATTCATTGACAGAGTGCTTTCCAACACATAGTCTGTTTCAAACTGTGTACAGATGGCACATCCAATCAGTAAATGGGCATATAATAGAAATAAAGCTAAAATGACGTTCATCAATGCAACAAAACTAGGAATACCTGTAACACAATATGTGGGTACAAAGTTTGTCCTTTACGAATTGGTGGATCAAGAGTGACGACGACAAAGGTATGTGGCTGGTTAGACTGCACAAGCAAAGAACAATCCAAATGAGTTCTGCGCATGATTGCATCTTACAGAACATAACAGGTCAATCAACTGCAATAGTACTGATGTAATTATGTAACAGATCAACTATTAACAAATTAATTAATCTTGCATTGAAGCAGGTAACCACTTGTATACAATGTAACCAAGAGAGACGCACACACACAAACTAATATCATCGCCTTGAGAGAGAGCTAAAATGAGAACCTTGGGCAGTAAAAAAAGCCGAACAGCACTGCTGTACTGAATCTTAAAATCATTAGCCTGCCCTTGGAGCCGCATAAATGAAAGATGAAGTTCGACATTATATCGGCCCCTACACAATGAGAATTCTTCTATGAGGATCTCTTTATAACCAGCATACAGGACATATAATTAATGAGGAAACTAAAAGCGATGCAAACCAACAACCACCTACCTTGGTGTAAGTATGGAAATCCCCTCAAATGTAACAACAGCCTCTTCACCTCCTGCACCGACATCCGCCATTGATACGATTTTGTCACGGAAGACCTGACAAGAAGTAACCATGGCATAAGTAAACAATTGTCAAATATTTATCCATGCTTATTCTAAATCAAACACAGTAACAAACTCACCTGAGCAGGAGTATTTTCATCACCAACAAATTGAGTGTTGGAATTAGGTATGTGAAAACTTATCTCCATTAATGAATCTTTCTGCAATAGTAACAACATAGCAACAGAATATCAATGAAATTGCTCTCAAAAGAACATCTGAAGCAACTTATAATAAACTCCAAGCTTAGTGCTATCTAGAAGCCCATGTATAGAGGGATTTACTCCATGAAGCTTATGAACTCAAATTTTGAATATATCACATATACTAGAACAATACGAGTCATTCAGAAACTTAAAACAGCATAAGAAAGAACCTCGTTAGCCCCAGTGGTGTCATCCACGTGAAACTCCAAGATGACATCATTTTTCCCTTGAAGTTGTGTTTGGGAGACATCTGCTAAAGATACCTCAAATGCTTGCTTTGAACCAACCAGAAAAGTCAGCATGTTCCCTAAAGAGGGGGGAAAAAGGATAAAGATGGGGATAATTCATAGCAAACAATATAAAAATCAGCTGCACACATTGTACATGATGGACCAAATAATACAATCCATGTAGTCAAGTAGACTCAACAAAACAAGCTCATATATAAATGATAAATTAATGCAAAAAAAAAAATAAAAAATAAAAAATAAAAAATAAAAAAATGAAATAATAATAATCAACCCAATTCCCACCCAAAAGAACAATAGAAAAAGGTTAGAAATAATATATTAGACAAAAAAAGAAGTAAATACTACGACTATGTGTCCACGAATAATAGAACACTTGCTAAAATCCTAAAACAATATAAGAAAGCATGTCATATCATCAGTATCGTAGAAGAGGCATGGCATGGTCTACCGGTTAACACATCCATCATCTTTGCTATGATCCAGGATAATTATGACATAATTACTAATTCTTTTCCTGAAGCTTTAAATAATAATTAGCAAGTTCCACCAATGAATGAGCACCGCATTTGAAAAACTAGATGGGGAATAATACTAAAATACATTTTTGAAAATTACTTCAGTGAATCACTACCATAGGATTAAAAAAATGGAAGACAACCTAAAAACACAGATGTCAAAGAAATCCACTAACCATTTAAATCAACTTCACCCCAGTTTTTTCCACCAACAGAAAGCTGTTTCTCTTCAGGTGTTAACCCGCTGGAGCTCTGAAAAAAACTTGTCAAACTTGCAACATCCTACAAGGCAATGTGGGTGCACAAAAATTAGCAAGTCAAAATCCAAATGTAAGACCATTGAAGGGAATGAGGGAAGCTCTATAAGTTTTCAAATATTTCAAAGAGATATCACGAACAAACTGCAGATGAAAAACTAAATTGCCTACAAACACAAATCTTCATACTTATATCTAAGATTTCAACTAAAAACAACAAATTAAGCCAACACGCTTTTTTTAGACCAAAAAAAGGTATATTAATTGAGTAATAAGAGGCTTTTGCATTATAGATGTTGTATTTACATTCTCCATTTTACAAAAAACTAAAATGATTTTCAGGAACAGAACCAGCAAGTAAATAAATAAACATGCAGAAAAGGTAACACTAAAAAGAAAAAACACGTCTCATTAAAAACGATTAACATTAGGAACAATGGAAAATATTCAACCTCTATTCTGGCCAAAATGAAAAAGAATGAGAGGTTTTTCCAAGAAAGATAGAACGCACGAACACATATTACACAAAAAGAAGAGATCTGATGAGTCTAATGACCAAGTGAAAACAAGAACAATTTCTTTGTTACCCAAAAAAGGAACATTTTCTTTTTTTACCCAAAAAAGGAACATTTTCCTTTTTATCTAAAAAAAGGTAAAATTTGCTGGGGTTGAAGCACTCGGTTAAAAGGAAATACTTTGCTCAAGTTCAATTATTATATTAAAAAATTTCCAAAATTAGATAGAAACATAGTCAAAACTTGTCGTATATTCAATTGGTGCTGCATGTGCCTTCGTGATGAGAAGACAGTGGATCACCTCCTTTTGCATTGCACCATAGCCAGAGATGTTGGGATTTGATGCTTGGTTTGTTTGGAGTCCTGTGGGTCATGCCCAAATCTTCCAGAGGGTTGATTGAGGCTTGGAGAGATTGTATAGTAGGGGCCTAAGTCCGGGATGTTTGGAGGGTTACGCTTGTGTGTGTCTTGTGGTGTATTTGGCTGGAGAGGAACAAGAGATCTTTCTAAGGAAAGGAGAATCCTAGTTCTATGCTTCAGTTCTCTATTATTTCCACTCTTTTTTGTCGGGTTGTAGGGAGATATTATAGATCTTTAGAGGAGATGGTTGATTTTTTGGGCTCTTTGAATGTTTAGAGGCCTTGTGTAGTTCTCTTGGGATGCGCTCCCCTTTTGAGTGCTTTTATACAATTTTACTTGTAAAAAAAATAGATAACATAAAGCTTAATGCTTTAAAAGTAAACTAAATTGAATTGCTCTATTTTATATGCTCCAAAATTCAAGGAAGACTAATTACTATCTTGATGCTTAAATTACTCTAAAATTTTAACACCGGTAGAGGTAACTAAATATGGACTAGACAAACAGAATTACTGTTCAAATGTCTTCTTGGTATGTAAATCAATTATGAAAATAGGTAATTTCATAAAGAAAGTTCACTGTTTTCATTAATAAATTCTTTTTGGTAGCATCATAAAAAGCCTAATCTGGATTAGAACATGATTGAGCTCAAGTAGGAAGTATTTATCAGTTCTTTAGGAGATTAGACCATATTAACCTTTCACGGGAAGCATACTTGCTTTGTTCTTCTGGTTGAATACAGGAGAAACTAATAAGCTAACCAAGTACGCGAACAAAACTATTTCGCAGATGCATGAAACAATTAAAATCTAAATAGACACAAGAGTTTCTTGCATAGGCATGTAAATTCTAGTAAGAGTGCTAGGGGCAGTCACTAACGTGACTGTCCCTCCACAGGCACTGTTGTGATTGGCTGAAAAAACAATTACAACAGCTATTTTTAAATCTATTAATTACATGTCACCTATTTTTATGAGACATTTAAAAACATAACTTTCTAGGAAAAAACTACCCTTCTAATATCTATCTCTATCATCGGTCTTTCTCCATACGCGTGCATATACATATAAACATATATATACACATATAAAACAACTAACCTTCTGTGAATGGATTCTTTTTCTTCTTCTTTTTTTCCCCAATGGTCTTTAAAATTATATATATATATACACTCCATATGGATTCATGCCAACCTTACTATGGATGGATTCTTTATACTTACACACACACACACATATATACACACTTTAAATGTGGGTTTCCATGATTGTAAGTTTTAATTGAAGTAAAATTATGGAAATGAATTTTAGTTATTTTGTGAGAGAGAGATGAGGATAAGTATGGTTTGGCAAGTGATAGACAATCATAGATGGTAGCAAAGGAAGGATGATAGCAAGTGATACATATATGTATATATAAACGATGAGAGACAATTGAAAAAAAGAAGAAAAGAAAAGCAAAGAATCCATTCGGAAGGTTAGTTGTTTATATGTGTGTATATATATGTATGTATGTATATACATGTATATGGATCAAAAGAGGGGAGAGAAGAAAGGCCAATGAAAGAGATAAGATATTAAAAGGGTAATTATGTCCTAAAAGTTATGTTTTTAATGTCCCATACAAACAGGAGACACGTAATTTGGTTTAACTATAACTGTCGACTGTGTAGGGCAATCGTGTTAGCTTCTGCCACTAGCTAAGGTTGTTTCAATGAACAACTTGAGCTCGGATTGCTAAAAGCTTGGTTTGCGTTCGTTTGTTTAATGAATGAACCAACGTCAAATAGAATTTCCAGGCTCCAGTAATAAATAAACCGAGCTCAAACAACACCCTTCTCTAATTTATTGTTCATGAACATGTTCATGAACAAAGCTCGCGAATGTCTTTGTGAACACATGTAATTATATATACACACACATACACACATTAATATATGCCCAAAAGTGAGACGATTTAGTATATACAACGCCCAAATTTAATTAAGTTTAGCTGGGCCCAACTAAGGCCCAAACACAATAAAACTCATGAGCCCATATGTGTGTGTGTGTATATAAAACCCCAACCTAATCCCTCATCTTCAATTCTTTTTCCATTCCTCTTTAAAATCACCGCTTACAGGTCCCCTCACACACTTCTAATAGCATCACCCCCTCTCACACACTCCTATGGTCCTACCAGCATCCATGCACGGACCCATTAGTGGCTCAGTGGGGGCAATTCTGATATATATATTTTAACTAGTATACCCCATTATTTTTCTCATTTTGCTATATATACGTATAAAATCCCACTATTGCCCACCACTGAAATTATTAAAAAAAAACCCAATTCCCCCCACCCCCCCTCATATATATTTTTTCTGGGTCCTGTCCCTGCCAGCGTCTTCCCTCTCTCAAAACTTTTCTATTCTCCGTAATCAAGACTCTAGAGTTGGTGGAAAGGGGCATCATGGCGGTATGAGACGAGATCGACTATACATAATTTTCCTGGGAAATCACTGTAATATATTTCTTTGCTCTTTAATACATCTATGTAATGTGCGTGCGTGCGTGTGTGTGTGTGTATCTATGACTCTTGCGTGATCTATTTCTCTGTAAACTTGTAACACGTGTGTGTGTGTATCTATATGATTTGTGATATCTTTGACTCTTTGTTAACGAGCTTCAAGCTCGCCTTGAGCTCGAGCCAAGCTCAAACACCATTTTGCACACCCGAGCCAAGCTCAAACACCATTTTGCACACCCGAGCCGAGCTCAAACAGCCCGCTACTCGGCTCGACTCGTTTACAACCCTACCCCTAACACTTCTCTTCTAAAGGAATAATTTCAGTTCCTTAAATTCTACATTAAAAATATCCACTGCTAAATTTTTGTTTAATTTAGACAATCTGAAAAATATTTTTATCATCATTGCAAGGAATTGACCTACAATATCGAATTGACAAAGAAAACATAATACATGTGAGAGGGAGATAATTACCTGGTCACGGAAACCAGAGAATTTGTAGTAGAGACCATCCTTAATTCTAACCCCAAGTTGGTTAGTCCGTGGAACCTTCATCCAGGAAAGGCCCACAACATCAGCCTTATCAACTTCGACAGCTTTCCCACCCCCTTGTTTTTTCCACAATATACCTCCCGAGTGAACCCTAAGTTGTCCTGCATTCTGCATTTCCAAACATAAACAAAAGACTGTCACAATTTTCACAATATTCACGAGCATCCAGCAAAATTATTCATATTTATAAATGCATGTGCATAAAAAAACCTAAATAATATTCCCAATTCTTCAATAAACACATGATTAAGGAAATTAAAATCTGAACTGTTCTGCAAATAAATAAAGTGAGAAAAAATATTCAAGAGTGGTTAAAATTCCTCAAAAATGGGGAGCTGGTATGCAGTTGTAATACTCCTACACCTTGGATTCCACGATTCTGATTATGAAACTTCAGAAGAAGCTTGGGTTTGAAACAAAGACCAAAGCAAAAAGACAGGAACCCTCACATTTTTTGGTTAAAGAGAGAGTAAACCTTAATCACTAGGAAACTTACAACAAGAGTAAAATTCTCATCAAACAATCGAACAAACTGGGGTCATCAAAAGCAAAGCCCTAGAAAAGCATGAATCACCCAAAATTTTGAATAGATAACATAAATTAGGGTTTCGCATCACATTCACATAGCAATTGTAAAAATATTACGGTTAGGGTTTCTGAAAAAAAATAAAAAGGAAAGAAGCTTGGGTAAGGCCAAAACAAAAAGACAGAAACCCTCGCATTTTTAGTTAAAGAGAGAGTAAACCTTAATCAGTAGGAAACTTACAACAAGAGTAAAATTCTCACCAAACAACCGAACATATAGAACTGAGGTCAGATCAAAAGGAAAACCTAGAAAAGCAATAAAACAACCAAAATTTTGAAAAGATAGCAAAAAAATCAGGGTTTCGCATAAAAAAATTGGGGCTTCGGCATCACACTCACATATCAATCGTTAAAAATTAGGGTTAGGGTTTCTGAAAAAAAAAAAAAAAAAAAGGAAGAAGGGAAAGAAACAGAAACCAAGAACATATAGGGAAAATTTGATTTTAAAAATTGAACTCGAGGTTGAGCGTTCAATCTAGAGAGACAAAAATGCAAAGAGAACTCACAGTGCCTCCGCGGCCTCCAAGAGAGATATTGTTGAATAAGTGACCATCAGCCATCTTTGCTAGCTTCGAATGAGAGCACCGGCACTGCGAAGAGGGGGTTTTTATAGAATAGAATTGGAATGGAGTGCGTGTTGCGCATCTTCGAGGTATGGCGCGAAGAGGTGATTATCATGTGTGATTAGCCCACCATAAAAACTGTGGCGGCGATGCCAAGAAGTTTGGTGGGCTTGAAGAGGCTGCTTAGTAGTTATGGGCCGTAGGGAAAATATGTCAAACCCAACTGATAACCATCATCTGTAGGGATGGCAATTTATCTCAACCCGTTGGGGAACCGTCCTACTCCGTCTAAAGCAGGTTTGGAGAACTATTTATTTAAATGGGATAAGGATGGGAGATGGGAAATGAGAAAAAAAATCGGCTGGATTTGGGGCCAGGGCAGGGAAGGAATACTCCCGCCCTGCAACTGGCCCGATCACATATGGAATTTCTCCTATTAGTCTCTCTCATATTATTGTACTTACTGATTTAACATATTATATATATATATATATATATATATCATATTATATTATATATAAACTTTTCAATAAACCCTACTCATTCTTATATCCTAAAGGGGGGTGGGGGCGGTTATGAGAATTAGGGGTAAAAAAATAATAGGTTATGGGGCGGTTTTGGAGGTGCCAAATTTAAACGAGGATGAGGATGGAAATGGGGAATGAGAAACCCGCCCAACCTGCCCCATTGCAAGGAATGTTCACCGGTTAGAGATTCAAGTGGGTAGAATTCAAAATTACCATCCAGGGGAGCCCATAGTGTAACCTAATTGGGTCCAAACTTCTCTGGCATACAAACTTGCATGAGTTTTGCTCTTCTTATAGTCATGAAGCGCAGTACAGAAACTTAGCTTAGTTACATAACAATAGAAGTATTATAATTGGGTCAGACCATCTTGTTGATGGGCCTCAAATGGAATTATCCTTGATCTGATTATTGTGGGAATTACCTAATCTGGGCCATACTCATTGCATCCTTTCTATGAGTTGGATCTGGTCCTACTATCTTGATATATTGATCCATATTGAAAATTGTTTAGTTGTATAGAATTGGGCATTTAGAATTGAAATTTGTGAAATTGGAGAAAAACAACTCACAAAATTGAACCAAAATTTTCTCCGATTCCACCAATTTCAATTTCAAGGCTCCAATTCCATTTAGCCTGAGGTTATGTTCAGTTGTATGGAGTTAGAGCTTTGGAATTAGAATCAGTGGAATTAAAGAAGAGAGTTTAGAATCACATAAAACTCAACTAAATTTGTTTTTCAATTTCGACAATGCCAATTCCAAGACTTCAATTTTATGCAACCGAACATTGCCTAAAAGGAAATTGGATTCCCTTAAAATTACTAGTTAATGTGATAACAAACTTTGGTTTGGCCATGATTTGAACAAACCAATTGAAAATTCAAATTGGTTAAAGGTAGCTTCTTGTGTTCATAATTATTTGAAGGGCTACAAATAACCCAAATGTAATTCAGTTCAAGACTTTTTAAGCTCAACTTGCTCCTTTATGGACTAGGTAATAATATAATTAAAGTTTCCCTGATTTAGATTTAGAATAGGAGGAAATTAAGGCTATGTTCGGCTGTATGGAATTAGAACTTTGGAATTAAAATTTGTAGAATTAATTAAAGAAAAGCAACTCAGAAAATTGAACCAAACTTTTCTCCAATTTTACAAATTCTAATTCCAAAACTCAAATTCTATACAACTAAACACAACCTAAATATTTTTCAAATCCAAATCCAAATTATTGATTCCGTACTCTCAAACTCAATATTATATAATTTCACATGTTATAATACAAGTGTCCCGAATTCTAATACCACATAACCCATGTGCCTCATGACATCAATTTATATCAGAACTTTGTCGTGCATACAAAATCATACCATTTTTAGGTTACATACATTTATTTATTTTATTTTTTCAGAAATTATATATAAATATATATATATACATATATATATATATATATTATTTTAGAAGTTGAGGCTTATTATTTGTAATGTTTATAAATTATATATATATATATATATATATATATATTTATATTAAAAGACTTCTTTAGCTATAGGACCCATAAAAAATTGTGTTAACAATGATAAAGGCCATAAGGCCATTGCACAAACGCATTTTGTTTCTCTCTCTCGACAGTTCTACTCTCTATCTCTCTGT
>JAOTQH010000046.1:1342652-1355536 GCA_025631255.1 Cornus kousa
AGAGCGTAGAAAACTCGATTTTGAGGGGGGTTTCTTCTTTGTGTTTTTCCAGAAAAATTCATCTACTAGCCCGTTTTTGCTCTCTGTTCTGGCAGCTTTTGTTTTACCCCTTTGGCCTAAACTGATCTAGGGGCATTTCGGAAATTTCTTTTGAAAAATAAATTCTGGTCTTGACATGATCACATAAAAAACGTGATTTTAGGGGAGGTTTCTTCACAACATTTTCCAGAAAATGCCGTCTCGGACCCAAAAAACCCCATGTCAAATCTGACTTCCTGTGCGCACATACACTATTTGAAAAAGTGTGTTTTAAGGGCATTTTGGGGATTTCATGTCAAAAATAAAATTTTCTTTTAACATGGTCAGCTTGGAAAAATTATTTTGAGGGGGGTTTCTTCTTTGTGTTTTTCCAGAAAACAACGTTTTGTACCTCAAAATGGCACACGGACTTCAGCATTTTGCCCAGGTTACTATTCACGGCCGCGGCAATGTCAAAACTTTGTTTTGACTTTTCTCCTCCATCCGGACTCCGAATCAAGTGATTCTTGAGTCTAATTTGATTAATTTTTCGTTGTCTTCGCAGTGGTGTGCTCGGTAGCACCCGATTATGTATTTTCAAAAATGACCATTTTGCCCTTAAGGCTAATTTTGTCCGGTTTTCTTGTAATTCGCTTCCGCTACTTTCTCTTGAGTTCCGTGACTTCACGGGAAGTCATGGATGTGTCTCGGGAATAATACACATTCTAGGGACGTCATTTCAATGTAAAATGACCATTTTGCCCCTGGGGCCTTATTTGTTATATTTTTGATCTTTTGCTTTCGCATCAGTTCTTATTGAATTCCACGACTTCATGGAAGGTCACTTTGACTTCTTAGAGTCTTGTTTTTTGTTTTTGCTTTTGCATTTCAGATCCGTTACCAAATCATCCTTTCGGTTCATCACTGACGCACTGGCCTAAAAATCAGGGCCGTAACAAGTTAACTTGCAGAAAGAAGGATCCAATTGGCTGCTAGGTGTACTAATTGTCACACAGATTGTGATTCTAGGGATCATATATCTTTGTCACCTGCCGAGCCCTGTGGGGTTGGTTGGGAGAGGTTCTGGGTTAGGAAGTTCAGTTCTCTAACATTTTCAATTTTAGGAACCTGGTGGGGTGGTTCACACAACATTTTGACAAGCATCTCAAATACCTGTTTGTGGCTGCCTTGTGGGGTATATGGCAAGAGAGAAATGGTAGACTTCATGGTACAACTTCAAGAACTCCACAAGAGGTGGCTAGACACATTTTATTTGAAGTTATTGATGTCACTAATATTTCACTACAAAACTTGTTACACTAGGTGTTTTAATTTGGTGTTTTTTATATATTGGAAATGGGCTTGTAACCTGATTTCCTTATTAGGAGGGTATGCCCTCTGTGCATCTGTAATTATTCTTACATGTATTTTATTGCTTATTTTATGAAAATATATGTGTGTGTGTATATATATATGTGTGTGTGTGTGTATATACGTGTGTATGTCTTTATAGATTTTTACCTAAACGGTTCATCTTCTCTGTTTGTAGGGTATCTGTCGGGAGCAATCCAATCCATCTGGTTATGTGTCCCACTAAATTAATTTGGATAATATTTTTCCCAACAATCTTTTTCCTCCAACCAAATGAAGACACAATTAAACAGACTATTTAGGGATTGTGAGATTAGCATATAGAATGGCACTCCACAGCTGCCTATTCCTGCATTTTAAGCTCATCATTATATCAATACTACCAACGTAACTATTAATTAATGTGTTCCTAATTGACTTTGCTGAATGTAAGTGTTGGGTCTACTTGTCCAGCACTCTTTGAGCAATCCTCCCCAAGATGCCGAATAGAAAATATGTGAGGTGAGGGGATGGACCCCACCACATGATATCTTGTTATAAATATCACAATCCACCGTCCTCCCGAATTTAGAAGATGTATCATTTATCCTATTAACCAAGAAAAATATAATTATTCAACCAAAATTGTTCAGTTAAGAATTTTTGTTAACCTTTAAAAAGAAAAATACATAAATACTCATTTCTGTATGCGTCATTCCCTGATAAAACAAAATCAACCAACTGACCAACTTACACATTTCCATCTGTTTTCCTCAGGTGTACTTTCACTCTACAATGAGAGCACATCCCACACTGATCAGACCAGCCAATTATGCTGATTTTCAGCTAAGATGGACTTTTTACAACGTCCATATACACAATGTGAAATCTACTTTCCTATGACTAAACCCACCCCTAGATCTATATATTTCTTTCTTGAACTGTTCAGTTCCCCAGGAACTCGAAAAAAGGGTGCTGCCAATCAGCAGGCTTAAATGATATATGCAAATCAGATGTTACAATTAATTTTACACGAGCACACAGGGAACACCAAATACAGCAGAGCCTCTATAATGGGTGCTCCTCGTATTTCCCTATGGAGCATACAGCTTTTGTGAGATTTATTTAACCTATACCTTCACTTTTCTGGTTGCCGTAAGAGTTCTTTATCAGCAAAATGGAGAAGCCTTCTGAGTCTCAAAACCATGTCACAGTGAAAAGGCAGTGCAGTTCGCCTTTCCAAATATGCTGGACTTACAGTCATCCATGACAGAGCATGGAGTTCCGCTGCAACACACTCAAGAATCAAATGGGTCTCAATTTCAAAATCTCTAGCTTCTGAACTTAATCCTCTTCCTCCCTGCTTGACAATTGATCTAATCATTTTTTCTTGGACCATGTTATTACCTCCATAGTAATCAACAAGACTGACAGAGAGAACAGAAGGCCATTCTTCTTTTGAACTGCTTCTTGAGTCTTTCCTCATAGAAGATACAGCCTTTGAAACCACAAAACCAGTGGAAAGGGGTATCGCTGAGCCTTTACTGTGTAGGAGATGGGCCAGAGGAGGCGATTCAGCAGTGAGGCATGTGGGGAGCTGCAGAGGTGTTGGAGGGAGGAAGCGCATGCTGGGTGACGGTATTAGTAAATAGGATGCAGATGCAGAACCAAGGGATTTTACAGGAGTAAACCCTTCGAGATAACCTGAAGGGCCCACAAAGCCACCACCTTGAGTACCCCCTGAAAATGCTCATTGTTAATACTACAACTGGACATATATACGTGTCATGAATACAACTCATAGTCAACTATTCCTTAATTAGGGACATGATTAGTTATTCCTTAATTAGGGGCATAATTACCGCTTTCTATAGATTGTTGATTTCCTTCTTGTACGTTCTTGAGAACATTATATATTCCCATCTCTCTCCAAGATTTAGCTTACACTTTTTTTTTTTTTTTTTTTTTGACAAGATTGATTTCATTAAAGGCGCTCAAAAGGGGAGTGAGAAGAAATGGGACTAACTATGACAAAGGAAGTTCAGCCATTTCTGGGCATTCGTACGCAAAATGTTCGACAAGAGATGCAACTAAAACAGACGATGAAACTTGTAGTGGATTTACACTTCAATTAATGCAACAAGGATGATGCACAATGACATAAAACAGGAATACACAGCAATTAATGCAACAAAGATGATGCGCAATGATGCAAAACGGGAATAGATAGCTACCAGGTGATGTTGAATCTGCCTGAAATACTAGATGTAGGGAATGATCAACTGAAATTGAAACAAAACTGATGCTTTGCACCAACTGAAGCAACCCCCTTGTCTGGTCTACTGCAGCATGTCCACCCATTAGTTGCTTCCTCGCAGAAGGATGTCCCAAAACACCTTTCATATATCCAGAAGTTTTTGAGTGCGGGCTATACAAAGGACTAGGTGAGGAAGGAAGGGTTCTCTCTTGAATTAAACTCATCTCTTGTTGTTGCAAGGAAGTCCCATTACTGCTTGTAGGAATCCCGTCGGGTAAAGAGCGCCGTAGTTGCAGTGGCCACTTTCTCACCTCAGAACCCCCAACTGAATAGAGTGCTTTTTGCCATTCTGTTTACAATCATATTCAAAGTTCAGAAAATGCACCATCAATGACAAATTGACAAGGGGTTAAATGATATACATAAAATATAAACCATTGCCTCATTAAAAATGGTTTCCCAAGTTATTGACCAAAACAATGATGACTACCAAAGGGCATCTAGCCCAATGGTATAACCTCCCCATCCTCAAGGAGGGGAGGGTTCCGAACCCGGGTGTGGGCAAAAAGTGTGCGAGTGGGTATGTGAGTGTGTTTATTGCCAATGGAAAAAAAAATTGATGACTACCAGTGGTTGCATAATTTCCAAAAGCGCACCAACAGGTTTTATAGACTCAAATGTCCATGATAATTATATGTCTCCTCCAAATTGCAAATTAAACTCTCATATCACATTTCATAAATTGGTGAAACACTCTACCACTCCCAGCAACCCATTTTGGTGGTACTAGCATGCATAATAGTCTTATTTATTAAAGCCCTCAGCCTCTCACAACTGGCAAATCACACAGTAGAACTAAACCTCGCACACAAAATGATACAAGGAATTAAAAGTATATTTCTCAAATATAAAACAACGGAATATACACGGTTTGGAACTTAAGATGATAGAAGCAAATCACATACCCTGGCACTCAAGCTCATAGAAACATCCAATACGTGTAATCACGAAATCTCTAGGCCTGGCAAATCCTGTATCAGAGGAAGAGGATGCCTGAAGTATCTGACAGCCTTGCTGCAGTATTTGGACAAAAAGGGATTGCAGACCCTTCGTGTCCTGCCTACTACTAATTCCACCAAAGGGGAATATGTGGCTGTCAAGCAATTCTCCCCTAGAATCCGTCCATATGCATACTAGCCAACGCCAATCCTCCGTCCATCCATAGCAACAATGAAGGCTTGGAAGTGTCTTCGAAAGGCCAGATATAAAGCCATCAGGTTCTGATCCATCAAGTTGAGAGCTTGGTCCAGCATCTGTGCTTCCTGATGGAACTGTACTCTGCATAAAGCTTCCACTACTACAATCATCATGCAAAGGCTTAGAAGACTCTGGTGCTAAAACTCCGTTCTCCAGAGAACCAGGTTCCGCAAGAATGAACTGCGGCTCAAACATATAATGGATTTCATCTTGAAGAAAAAAATCTCCAATTCCATTTGGATCACAACCTAATCCTCCTGTCCTTGATGTTTGCCAAGAATTATCCCAAGCACCAGACCTCAAGCTAGTATCAAGTTCACCTTCTCTTGGAACGGAAGGTCCTGCAATTCGAGGACCAACACAATCCTTCCACATTCCTTGAATTGGAGAACTCATTTGCATCAAAACTGAATGAGATCTACCTGACATGGACGATGACTGGACCACATCATTGGAGGATCCTCGCGAAAATCTCCGGGCTTTATTGTAAACAGTGAAAGCAATCTCCTTGAGAATGACAAGCTCACTGAGGGCCGGACTTGTAACCCTAAAAATGGCGTCAACAGTAACGATCTGCAATACTAATTTAGGAATACTAAACCCTGAAAGTGTTAAAACATTTGCTATTGATGCTTCATCCACAGCTGCTGAGCAACTTAATGCCTTCCCAACCTGATTCAGCATTATGGATCTCCTTTCTTTATCTGATGAAAGTATGATTGATCCAACAGCAACCGAAGACTCAAGTACAGTCTGTAGAACTGCAATAGGTTCAGGGAATGGGCACACCACATAAATTACCTGATTCCAAGAGCCAACAATTTAGGAGACATCATATCAGTCTGGCTTTACCAAACTAGTAAAAATTCTAAAGCATGATGCAAAAGCCACTATGCAAAGGAAACCACGTTTCATAGATATGATAATCAGATTATAAATTACTAATCCAAAATAATAATACTGTATAAATTATGGTGAAATCAGTTTAATACCAGAAAATTTAATTGCCAGATTTGACAGTTTTGCAAATTTTCATTACAGAAACTTGTTTCTGTGATAAGAAAACAAGCTGTTCACCACATAGATCACCTGATTCCAAGAGCCAAACTATAGCTCCCAGTTCCCACCTAAAAACTCCTTAATCATTCCTACAATCCACTTACCAGCAGAACAGCCCTATAAACTGAGTAAGAAGCCTTATTCGTTGTTCTTGCTTTTCATATTTCTTTTATTTTCTTTTTCTGTTTTTCATTTCCTGAACTTGATCTTCTGCAATCACCAAGAATTTTAATTTTTATTTATTTTCAAGATTCAATGAATGTAGAGACCAATATGCAACTGGAATCTTTTGTGGGTGGCCTGATGAAAAAGAAAACAGAACAAATTGATGGCTTCTAACACATTTATTTATACAACTATCTGGAACCTAAGATAAATTCAATCATTCTGAAACAAATAAAATATTCTCTATATTAAAGTAAAATTTCAGTATACTTAATGAGATCAAATAAGATAGAAACTGTCCGACTGTAGGTAGAATGACAGACAATAGGAACTTTAGCCATTAGGACTAAAATCACAAAAGCTCTTTGAACAGAAAGTGCTCCCATATTACTCAAGCTAACAAATAAATATAAATTCAACTGTATAACAACAACTGAATTCAAGGAACTCATTTTTTAAACAGTGAAATAAATAAAATAAATAAATAAAAAATAAAAAATAAAAAATAAAAAAGAAGAAGAAGAAAGACACCAATACCATAATGATATACATTAAGTATTCAGAACAATGTAATTTGATGCATAATAGGATTGATAACAATTTAAACAATTTAGTAATGAATCACATCTTTTATTCTACAACAGAAAATGAGGGTAAAAAAAACTTGCAACCTACCGTACAAGGACCGCTGTTTCCCTCTTTTGGGTTTGCGTTCAAGCATGAACCAAGTTTTAAGGCTCTAAGAACCTTTGACAGAGACTTAAGAAAGCTCGTCAAATCCCAACCATTGGACAGAGAAAGAAAATAATCACTGATTGAACCCACTAGAGAAGCAGTACTGCTTTCAATCTTCATTGATTGAGGACAATCAAGTAGAACAAAACCAGAAGATGAACATTTCCCAGAGCCTATCTCCATTTGGTTTCCCAAACTTTGCGGTGAATGAGTACCAAGTTTGCACGTCTCATAAACTGGAAGGGAAAGAACATCATCGAATTTAGGGCACAATTCATATGTAAAAATGCTGTGTAGACAAATACGATTGAGATATATATATATATATATACAGATTTTATAATTAAGCTGGAAGACTGAATATTTGAGGCCACACAACTGATGTTCATAAAACAAGTTGCATGTAATATAACATGCAGGAAAGTAACACGAGTTATACCACACCTTACAAAGAAAAGCATACATGAGTGTGCATGCAACCAGTAAGGTGCAATGCATATTGTATCAGCAAGCATGATGCTGTCAAGGTGTATATCTGATGTGCATTAGAAGTGCAAGTGGAGTTACAGGTGCAAAACACTAAGAACAGCCAGGAGATGTTTCACAGTGAATCCCAGAAAAGATTCTGTCCGAGAGGGCAAGAATATTCTATGAAGGTACAAAAGGCTCTCCAAAATCAACACATTTATACTCAAACAAAAGACCAAAAATTTTATGTCGACCACTCTCTTTCCATATGGGATAAGTGTTCCCTGGTTTTCACTCAATTGAAATAGGATAAAGGACATACTTTAGTATAAAATGAGCACTTATAAAAAAAAAAAAAGTTGCACCGTTATTTCATTCATCCTGCTTTTTCCTGAAGGAGAAAGTTCTGCAGTTTCCTTTCCCTCAAAAACAGAATGAAAATATCCTATCAAGAGGGAGCCTCTCTCAGCCACGTTTGAACCCCTACACAAAATACTAAGACCAGTCTGACATGTTACATTGTGTCACTTAAAAAGAATTAATAGAAGACCAAAGTGTTATTCCAGTTTTTAGCAAACGTGCAACCACCAAAACATATGGATAGAAGAATGAATATGATTCATCATTACACTCACCAGTTCCAAGTTGTTGGAAAAAATCAGCAGCAGCAGTAGTAAGGGGATCAATGTCTGGACATACAACATAATAAGTCATCTGCAACATTTAATGAAGAATAAGAAAATGTTTTAGAATTACACGGGTAATGAAAAAATTAATAAAATCCAATTGCAGGATTTCTTGAGCAGTAATACAAAGGAATGTGAAAAATAAATTGGGGTAACAAAAACGTTTGTTGCGACAGGTTTTATGAATCTTACTGGTTTTTGCTGAGCATATGGTTCGAAAGGAGCTTTTTCCCAAAGTTGTAGAGAACTCGCCGACGTCTTGAGCCAATCATCCTGGTACCTATTGCACAAACCACTATTTTTAATTATTCTATATACATTTACAATGACACATTAAAGCTACACAACGGAAGTCATGTTACAGTGCCAGTATAAATAATGCACAAGCAAGCACAAACAATCATATAATACGCCTCACAAGCAATATTATAAACTATTATTATTATTTTCAGAAAATAAGTAATCTATTATATAAATTGTGACCATTTTCCTTCTGATGTATCAGAAATTTGGAGTTGTATTTAGAGACAACTCCATTAGGCCACAGATGCAATCTAAGAAGCACGAACACTTCTATGAGGTGTCACCGACACTTCATGTACACTTCTGGACACGTCTCCGACACTTCATGACCATGTTCAAAATTTAAAAATAATTTTCATTATTTTGGACACTTGGTCGACATATCTTGGATACTCGGCCGACACATCTCAGTCACTTGTTCAACACATTCCGGACACTTGATAACAACATATCCCACACGCTTATCTTATATAAAACAAACATATGGCAGTCCTAGAAACAACATTACGAACATATCTATATATATATTTATAAGTAACATTATGAACATATAGCAATGTATCCATCCTCTTTTACTAAAAAAAGTGACATCAAACACATGTCATGGTATGTAATATGAACAAAAACATAACTAAAATGACAAGATAGAATAGTAATATCATATATAATATAATATATTCTTTGTTATATTCAAATAGCTTCACCTTCTAAATTATGTAACTTTAGTATTTGTTGTATAGTATTGTATGAGTTGTCACATGTGTACCATTAGTATTGTATGAGTTGTCACCTACCCCTCATTACCATATATAGAATTACCATATATAAGGTTTACATGTTCTCCACTCACCTACACCCGTAGCTTCTCCTATATTCCTATATAAACACCATTGTATTATTGTATTACTAACTCAATAACATATACATTTTCATATATTCTCACTCTCTTTCAACATGGTATCAAAGCGTAAATCAATCCCTCTTTAAAAAAAAATTATTTTTTATTTTAGTCTTATTCAGACTCCGATCCTGATTCCATCTCGGCTTTCTCTCAATCTCTTCTCGGCGATCACTCCTCGGTGATCTCAATTCTCGTCTAGGCAATCTCTCTCAGATCCCTCCTTGGCTCTCTCCTCGATACTTTCTCTCGGGTTCATCTTGGCTAGATCTTGGTTCTCTTATCTCAACTACCTCTCGCTACTATATCTCATTTGTTCGGCAGCGCTTGTGATGGTTACTAAGGAACCCATCTTCTTGGGTCAATCACCAGCACCAAACTGAAAGGCTCAAACTACCTTCAATGGTGTCAAGCCGTAGAGGTGTTCTTCTGGGCTTGAGGAAAAATGTTATCTTAAATCAACCAGTGATGAAAAGATTATTGAGCCTTGGGAGAAAGAAGATGCTTAGATTATGACTTGGTTATGGAACAACTTGGAGCTTGGGATCTACAACAACGTGTCATTCCTAGAATCTGCCAAAGATATCTGGGAAGATCTCAGGGACATGTACTCTTCAGAGAAGAATATTTCTCGTATTTATCAGTTGTATCAGGATATTTTTAATCTCTAGCAGGGAGATCGTTCTGTTGAAGATTATTACTCAAAACTAAAGGGCATGTGGGAAGAATTGAATGTCTACCAACCATTGACTACAGACATAGAACAACAAAAATGGCACAGGGAGGAGTTTCGGGTGGCAAAATTTTTATCTAGACTTAAACCCGAATTTGCACCGATCAGTTCACAGATTTTGTTTGGCAAGGAGATACCCACAGCAAGTGAGACTTTTGCTCGAGTTCGAAGAGCATCCACTCATGCCCTGTGATTGATAGGACAACCACTCTACTCTTGTTGTTCCTACTAAGCGACATGATACTTTCCGTTGAGGACGAGGGGGCAAAGGTCCTTCCAACCAAGGTCGTGGTACTCATGGCGGAAGAGGGGGTCGCGGCAGCAAGAAGTGTACTCATTGTGGCCAAAACAATCACTATGTTGACTTCTATTGGGCTCTTCATGGCAAGCTAGCTTGGGCTAATCAAGCTTCAGTTTCGAACGAGACTACTCCCACTCCTGCGAATGAACAAGTCGTTCTCTCCAAAGCCGAATATGATTCTTTGGTAAAGCGTAAGCGTGCAAATCAACCCTCCTCTACCGCTACTATTGTTACTTCAGGTTATACGTGTCTCCATGCTTCATCTTCTACACTTTGGATCATTGATTCAAGAGCATCCGATCACATGACAGGTAACCCATCTCTTCTTTCTGATATTTCTTATGTTTTCTCACCATCAGTTATTACTATAGCGAATGGTGCCAAATCAGATGTTCCTGGAATTGGTACCTTCCGCACTTCAGGTCTCACTTTTTCTTCAATTTTATATGTCCCTCAATTTTCATTCAATTTATTTTCAATTCGCAAAATCATATCCACCTCCTTTTCAACTATCCAGTGGCATTGCCACCTAGGACATCCCTCTTCAAATAGTCTTCGAGCATTAGTCCCTTCTCTAGTTGATTTTTCTAAGTTTAATTGTACTACTTGCGAACTTAGTAAACATCGTCGGGCTACCTTTAAGTCTCGTTTTGATAATAAAAGTTTAAAACCTTTTGAGTTAGTACATTCGAATGTTTGGGGACCAGGTCGTACTACTGGTTTATTTGGTGCTTGTTATTTTGTGTCATTTATTGATGATTATTCACGTTTAACTTGGGTTTATATTCTTAACGATAGATCTCAAGTAATCTCTGTTTTTCAATCCTTTTATGCTAAAATTCAAAATCAGTTTGATGCAAAATTACTTGTTATTAGAACTGACAATGCCATTGAATATAAACTTAATGTTTTTCACAGTTTCTTAAGTCGAAGGCATTATCCATCAAACATTTTGTGTTGATACCCTTAAAAAAAATAGAGTTGTTGAATGGATAAATGGCCAACTCCTAACTATCGTTCGTGCCTTAACAATTCAAATGCATGTTCCAAAACATTTTTGGGAAGATGCAGTTATGGTTGCTACTTATCTTTTAAATCGCATGCCTTTTAGGGTCCTTCAAGGAAAATCACCCTTCTAAATGATGTTTTCTGACGAAATCCTTTTTTTCATTCCTCCAAAGGTGTTTGGGAGTGTCTGTTTTATTCACAATTTAAGCCTGGGATGAGACAAACTTGATCCTCATACTCACAAATGTATTTTCACAGGTTCTTCTCGCACTCTAAAAGAATATAAATGTTACAGTCCAACTCTTCATAAACATTTCTGTGTGCAAATGTAACTTTCTTTGAAGATGTTCCTTATTATTCTAATGAAGGCATCGCATGGAGGATTATCTTTTTCGAGAGTTTGTTCTTCCAACTCCAAATTGTTTATCCTGACATCCCACCAGTTTTTTGTGTTTATGCTTTGTGATACCCCTCGATTCTAGAACCACGGGTGATCAAGTTCGAGCACAGATCCGAGAGAATATCAAACAATTAATATTTAAATCGAACACAGATTACAAAACGAATTAAGAAAATAAATAATAAAGGCTGAAAAAATTACTAATAATAAAATCCTTAAAAGTTATTAATTAAAACCAAACTTTCCAAAACCTCCAATCCATACAACTCGAGGATCCATTCTGTGGACCCCTATTAATATCCCAAACTGCAACTCAAATAACTGAAATAAAATTTAAAGCTAAACACAGAAAATTGTCCAACGTAATCGAAGGAATAAGTGTCTGTATCTGCTGTGCAAGTCCAAGCTCTAACCTTGGAACTAACGAACACCTGAAAAATAAAATAGTGGGTCAGGCCCACATGCAAGTCTTATCTACTACGATCCATACAGAAATCCGATACGTAGATACATCCTAGATAGCTCAACAATATCTAGAGTATTCCATATATGTATATACTACACACTATAGGACGCTCACTAGTCCAATAGGTCTATCTCAGCCTGAGTAGAGATACCATGCAAATCGCACATACTGTGGTCATGTGTACCTAGACCTACCAGGGAATAGAAACTACTGTCCAGTTATCCATCCAAAGCGATATACGCACCCTAACCATGATCCTGAGACTCAAGCTCATATCACGACACCATATCATAAATATATAAAGTCCGTATCCTCCTAATACAAAATATCATCCATCTGTATAGTGGTCTGATATATGTAAAACGATCCATCCTGTAACCAAAGTAGCCATTCAATTTATAATTGATATGACATATATATGAGTAAGACTAAACCCTTATGGTTAATCTATACCTCAATCCAGATTAGGTAGGGCTTAGGGTTTGAACTAATCCTTACCTAGTATGCCACCATCCCATACCGGTGCATACAATCCATAACATGCAATATTTGATGCAACAAATGCTAAATTTAAACATCAATTAATATCCAGAGCATGACATAATGCTATTCAGAAAAATAAGTTGAGCATATTAATCTAATCCATGACGTATAAATATAAAATGGTACATCAAACAGTCCAAAATATCATGAGCAAATATCATATATTCCATTATTACATTTAATCCAAGCAATATAACAGCTCTAAGTAGTACGAATTTAATTATTGAATAAAAAATT
>JAOTQH010000046.1:1361118-1371686 GCA_025631255.1 Cornus kousa
ACTCTATACTCTACTCATTTCGGATCTTTGGATCAACTCGTCTCGTCTCAGATTTTTGAAACAACTCGTCTCACCTCATATTTTCGGATCAACTCATCTCGGATCTCCAGATCAACTCATCTTAGATCTCTGGATCAAGTCATCTTAGACTCTAGACAACTTCATATTTAGTTTCAAGTTGGACACTTGAGTTAGATCTCCGTGTACCAACTTGAGGGGGAGTGTTGGAGAATAATTATATGAGTGATTTAAGCTATACTTGGGTTTGTCAGTTCTGTAATCTTTGAACATGTCTGTAGTCAGTTTTCCCTCGCGTAAGTATGTTTGATCCATTTGTTCAACACTGAAAGTCTCAAAGTGACAATGTACGTTATATTTGTGTGTTCTTCATGTTATAGTTTCTCTCTTCAACTTTTTTTTTCTTTCAACAGTAATGTATGAAATGATCTAGCGAAAGTGTAATTTTGGGCAAGGTCCAATTGACAAACTCATATACCATTATAAATTTTGGACACTGTCAAAATGAAGACCAATGAGAGAGATGCAAAAAAAAAAAAAAAAAGGTAGATAGAGGGGGAGAGAGAAAATAAGATTTATGTGGTTGGGGCTGAAGAACTACATCCACAAAAACTGTGATTTTCAGTTTTTTATATGATGACAAGGCATATATTTACAAGTGTATTTGATTCTTGATATATAGAGATAAGTTTTGGGATCCATATCTCATCTTTATCTTTAATTAACAGAACTCTATGGATAAGATATCTAAATCTTCGTCTCTAACAAATACAAAAGTAGAAACTCTAAACTTTGACACTGCGTAAATTTTCCAGGAACCAGATATAAAGACCCAATCACATGACTTCCCATGGACCACTAATACAACCCACGTACAGCAATCTTTAAATTACCCAAACAACGTTGACTCTTAGAAGTTTAAACATAAGAAGCATAAACAAATTTGACCAGCAGCATAATTGCTGAAAATAAACGTGTTACATAATCAAGCCAATACCTGAATCCCCCTCCCCCGTTCAATGCTCTACTCCTAGGTCCCATTTGGCTAGGTATAAAATAATAGTAGAAAGTGAAAGTAAAAGGAAGTGAATATAGGTATAAAAAAAAAAGGAAGTGAATTTAGGTATAAAAAAAAAAGTAAAGTGAATGAAATGAAAATCCAACTGATTAGAATAAAAAATTTCAAGAAAGTTGTGTAAAAATGTCATTTCATGGTTTGGATAGCATGAAGCATACAATAAAATATCATCTTTTACCTAAATAGTCCTTTTGTTTTGGTTTTTCTTTTCCTTTTTTTTTCTTTTTTTTTTTTTTTTTTATAACTAAAGATTGTATAGAAGAAGCGTTCAAAATGGGAATGCTTCCCTTGGAAGACAGACAAGGCCTAATAGGGCCTCTAAACTCTCATAGAGTCAAAAAAAATCAACTATCTCCTCCATGGATTTACAGTATCTCCCTAAAAGCCAACAAAAAAGAGTGTTAATGATAGAGAACTTCAACTGCCCCATAGAAGTCTCCTATCCTTCGAAAGATTTCCTATTTCTTTCAAGCCATAAGCACCACCAGATGGAAAGAGCCGTAACCCTCCAAAAATCACGGACTTGGGCCCCCACTATACATCCTTGCGAAGCCTCAATCAAAATTCTGGGGGATCTGGGCATAACCCATTGAACCCCAAACAAACTCAAAAGTAAGACCCAGCAATCCCTAGATCTCTCTTACACATGTACCGCCAATTGACCACTACCTGTCTTCTCCTTCTTATGTTATCCTGGGTTAAGATCTTCCCCAACACCAAAGTCCAAGCCAAAAAAAAAACCCACTTTGAGAGGGGCCTTGGATCAGCCTTCCATTTTCAGAGAGGTGCCTTAGATATTGTTTTAGGACATTCATACAGAGATACGAATCATTATACCATTCTTATAAAAAGTTAAGAACAAAGATATATTTTTTAGAGAGATAAAAGGAAAGGGCATCATTGTAAGTTCACATAACTTTCCCAAGTTCACATAACTTTCCCAATGAAACAAAACAAAAACAAAAAAAAAACAAAACAAAACAAAAAATTGTGTGATCATGGAAAATCAAATTCCCTCAAAAATTTCATTTCAATTTATCCAAACTCCTAAAAGGTTAAAAACTTTCCATCCTTTACTTTCCACTATTTTTTATCTAACAAAGCCCTAAGGTTTTGGGGGATGGAGATGAAAGTATTCCCACACGTTTTTTAAATTTCAATTAACTTAATTATAATATTGGACACATCAAGGACATGTCCAACTCAGTGCTTAGGAGTGATTGATTTCTGTTGAATCCTGCCTAGACAAAGATCCTCTTCAAAGGAATTTTTAATACAAGTACATGGTAAAGAAAAAAAAAATTATTTTTCATTAAGATGCATTGTTAGGGAGGCATTTTCCATCTTTCATGGTAGGGCTGTTGGAGAAACTTGTGAGAGGTAGTAATTTAAGTGCTTTAATAGTGAAATGTGACTAGATCAACATTGACTTGATTTGGCACAAGCACTCATCTCCCTAATACAACATTTCACCGCAAAAGAAAAACTAGTGTTAGTAAGAAAGATTTGGGGAGTGAAGAGGGAAGGAACACATAACATGTACTCTATTTATGTATAAAAGAAGCTTACATCAGCTGAAAGTGGATCCACCAGCTCCACACCAGCAATGTCAAGTGAATGACAAGAAGCCAAACTTCCTCCACAACCTGCATGGACCATAGAAGGTCCACAAGAAAATCCACGTCTCCATTGCTCTAGTAATGCAAGCCAACCAAAAGGACCATCGCCACAATCAGCATCTAGTGCCAAATCAACAAATGAAGTAGCCTGCTGGACAAGTAATGCCATGCCATCAAGAAACTCCTGAAGTGGTTGCCTCTGCCCATAAGAAAGCATACCTTCCTCATTGAATGAATTATGCGGCAAGGATGGGCAAATTTCTGTACTAGGTAAAGAAGTAAGTTTTCCACCTTTAGAAACTCCGACAGAGCGCCAAACACCAACAGGTGAACTAAAGGACCCATCTAACATTCCTCCATCAATATCTCCGGCTATCCTAACTGGTATGGATTCTTTCTTCCTCATCTCATACTTGCTAGAAATATTGTCAGTCGTGGTACTCGGGTCACCATGCAGCTGAGTTAAAACAGTACTTCCACTCAACCTACTCAAACCAACAGATGGAGGGCACACAGAAGATAGCAATGTATGTCGAATCCTGCACATAAAAGCTTGGAACATAACGCATTCAACTTCGGTTGCAAGCACTGTTTTCGTAGAGATGAGAAAATGCTCCAATCCAAAGATGCCTTCAGTTATTTTCCTCTGGACAGATTTAACAGCATTTGTAGAATTGAAACTAGAGAACGGAGTTGGTGTCGCTCCCTCACATGAAGAAACACTGTTGTTACTAGTAAATATTCTTTTATCATTTTGCTCTTTCCCACTTTGAACATTAGTGTAATATTTCTTTGAGTGGATAGTGGTGCTTGCATCACGCCTCACTGGACATGATTTCAGACTTGCAGCCACACCAGGCTTCTCATCAGATCCATCAAAGCAAGGAGATGAAGGTGGTGTTGCACAATATACATAATTTGTCGGGCTTGAATTTGCACTCTCCGCTTTTCGAGTTTTAGGAATATATGGACTTCTAAAAATCAATGATGAGAACTCACTTGTGGAAGTTTCAACAGCCCCATATTCCAGAGCAAATGTCATCAATGCTTCAGCTTTCATTAAATGGACAAATTCTCCCATAGAAGATGCTGGAGTGGAGTTTACTTGAACAGAAGAGAGAGCATTCTTTGTGAATTCTTGATTTTTGCTAAGAGACTCCTCCGTGCCTACTGAAAGGAGTGGATTCAAACTCTCAAAGGAAGGAAAACCTCCAGTCAGAAGCATCTGATCTGAAACATCCATTATCCCAGTACAAGGACTGCTACCAACATCTCCACAATCCGGCACAGAAAACATAAGAGCCTGCGACTCTGCTGTTCCAGGGGGCTTCAGCAAATGATGGTTCATGATTAGTTTCAAATTAAAGTAATTTAATCATGTTATCTAGGGAGAGAGGCAGGGAGGGGGGGAAGTCACAGAAACCAAAGCATAATAAGTTCTAGCAGAATATATATGTGCGTAAATGTATATATAGATGTGAATAATTGGATTTAGATCATGCCCCGAGGGCCATTGACTTGGCAAAGAAGACCTCAATTCCAAAGTTCAAACCATGTAAGGTTTCCTCGATAATAAATTGAAAAAGGACCACCGTTCGCCTTTATGGTTGTTTCAACATGGACCACTAAGTAATTTAATAAAAACTGCAATTTGTGTGTTCCAACAAAGGTAAGAAAATATAATGTTGTTTCAGTCGTATTAAGACAATGCAGTCAATTCAGTTCACGAGTAGTACATGACATAACACGACCTTAGGGTCACACAACCCAACTACTAGATATTTTGTATGTGTTATCATGGTCGGTTGACTTCAGGAAATAACACCAAAAAATTGGAATTCGAAACCAGGATACCATATACGATTATTAAATAATTGCAATATGTCATCATTGCATTTTTGAACAATAGATATTACCTCCCCAAAAGGCAAAGCATCATTTTCGAAGAAGTCACCAAAATCTCCAAACTCAGAAAGAAGTGCTTCAATATCCATGCCCGCACCTCTGTCATCATCATCCCAATCCCAATGAGATCCTACCTCATTTGCAACTGCCATAATGGCTGAATTGTTAACTTCAATGGAGACATAATCAGATTTGCATGCATCTTGCATAGGAGCATTTGAAACTGTACCCAACGGGCTAAAAGATTCCGTCATCCCTGTTCGAGGACGCTTAGAACCCTGCACAGATTGTAATGACATCCCCATTATTAAATATCACCATCAAGTATTAATAGCATGCCCACAAGAAATATTCTTGTTTAGAACAACCATTAAAATATTCAGGAAGGTATCTCATTCATATATGTTGCTTTTAACCATGTAAAATATCATAACTAACTACTCAGATCAACATCTTTTACGTTTTGCCTCAAAACCAAAGCAAGCATATTCGCAACGTAATTAAAAACCACTAAGCATTAAATATAAAATAATCAGCAGTTAGCTTGAGTATTTTCTCCTACAAGTTACAACTCCAGGTGGAGATACAAGTGATCAACTCCCAATAGGGACATGAGTGTGTGTATTGTACTAATCAAAATAATAATAATAATGATGATGATATTGATGAAAAAAGTAAGGATGGACCATATAAAATAGATGATGTAAAGGTTGCAGAGTAGAAAACCCAGTAGGATTATTGATAAAGAAACTGACCTAGAGGGGAGTGAATATGTAACGTTTGCTAATAATCAATCACAATCGCTCAAAATATAGCAGACTAAAAATATAAATTTAGCACAAAGGCATCAAATTTTTAACGTGAGAGAAATGAGGACGACGATAGGGGGCAAGAGAGAGAGAGAGAGAGAGAGAGAGAGAGAACTACTAAGCTAACTTTGAGTACTGAACCGCAAAATAACCTACTTGGACATAAAATGTGATGTGCCTGGTACAATGCAAAGCAGAATGCATAAATTAGCAATGAACAATTTGCTGCACAAACTATGACAATTAAATTCCCTTTCAGAATCTCTGGTGACTGCTAGTGCCACGAGTACTGAAACTGATATAGCAAGGTCAAAAAATGCACCCTTCTCCCAGCATTTCAATACTCCTTCTCATCTGAAGTCCAATGAGTTACCATCGCCCCCACAAATTCCATTACTACAATTCCAGTAAAACTAAATCCTACTAATTTACAGCACTCTTAAATCCCAATTGTAGATGACACAATTCGATCTCCTTAACATTTCAAGAAACTGATTCTTAGCTCATTACAGAGAAAACCTGCATTTCTGAAAAAAAAAAAAAAAAAAGTAAATGGAGTTCTTCAATATTTCCACATGAAAACCCAAACACCCTAGCTAGTCATCATTGCTCAGAACTTCAATCATCTAAGATAAAAATTATTTTCTCCCTCTGTAACCTAAAATGAAAAGCATTTTTTAACATCCTAAACAGAGAACAGGTAATACTGGATCGGAATCCTTGGAAAGAAATGTACAAGATCCATGCATAAATTGAATATGAAGAATATCAAATGGTAAAGAAAAAGTAACCACAAATCAAGAAACACGTTTCTTCTTAATTAAAAGAACAAACTCAGTCCTAACCAAAAAAAGAAAAAGAAGAAACTCAGAACTAACACCTCAAAAGCGTAGAACATTATAGAGTTACTAGCGTCATACGCCCAAAGCATTTAAACAATCAAAGATCAAATTTATCATAGAACACAAGTTAGGAAATCTTGACATATATATGACAACAAATAAGAATCAGTGTCTGAATAAATAAAATACCACAAGCTCCTCTTTTAATGTAAACAAATTAAAGTACCGATTTAGGACCATCATTCTGCAACTGATCATTAGAAGATAGACCAGAGTGTCTGCAATCCAAAGAATCAACATCTGCTTCCAGATCGCCACCTCCGGTGGTCATCTTGTAATCACTATCACTAGACGTGCTGCTTATGCTGCTGATGCTACTACTATTACTATTGCTACTACTGTGATTATCATTTTGAACGCGAATTTCATTTGATTCAATCCAAGATCCATCCACAAAATCTATCTCACCAGCACTGCTGAAAAAAAAAAATATTACGAGAGAAGTAAACATGACATTTTAGGATCACCTCACATAACTGATATATAATATAACTTCGACATGCAAGTAAGAGAAGGAAAGATTAATGGTCCATGAAAGAACACTGACAGATAACTGGAACTAACCAATGCATATAGAAGGATGAAGCAGAAAAGGATGGCCCTATCCAATTTTGTAGCCAGAATCTGCAAGTTGACCCATCACTGTAAGTTCACATAACATAAAAGCATTGCTCACACACAAGAAAAGGCTTTTTCACCTTAGGGTACTAAAAGCATCAGATTATTTAATTTGCTGGTTTACATATCAAATATCCAGCTGGTCAGATGGAAAAGTTACATAGAGGTCATATCCAAAACCAAGGTTCAGGACTTGACAGAAGTTACTTACCCGGTTATTGCCAAGAAAAATGTGGCGTCTCCGTATGCTTTTTATTGCTTTGGAGAAAGCCTATGATAGGGTTACCTAGAGACCTAATATTGTGGGTTTCAAAAACGAAAGGAGTCACAAAGGGAGAAATTGAAACAATAAAGGGTGTGTACAATGGCTGTGTGGCTATAGTTAGAATGCCTGTAGGAGAGCAAGTGAATTCCCAATTACTGTAGGCTTACACTAGTGTCAGCATTAAGCCCATGCCTTTTTGCCTTGGTTATGAATGAGCTGACAAGACACGTCCAATATGAAATTCCATGCTGTATGTTATTTGCCGATGATATTGTTTTAGTTGATGCGACTAGAGAAGGCGTTAATGCCATATTGGAGGTTTGGGAGAAGCTTTAGAACTAAAAGGGTTTAAGATATGCCGAAATAAAACTAAATATATGAAGTGTAACTTTAGTAAATCTAGAAACACAAATGAGGATGTTGTGAGGATTGAGAATCAAGAGATTAAAAAAAAAAAAAAAAAAAAAGAAGCGAACATTTTTATTATTTTGGCTCAATTATTCATAATGAGGGAGAAATTGGAGATGACGTTAATCACAGAATCAAGGCAGGGTGGGTTAAACGGGCGACTGCATCTAGTATATTGTATGATAAGCATAGTCCCTTAAGATTGAAAGGGGAGTTCTATAGAACAACTATTACGCCAGTCATACTTTATGGTACCGAATGTTGGGCAGCTAGGAAACAACATTGGCATAAAGTGAGTTTGGCAGAAACACAAATGTTGAGATGGATGTGCAATATTTGTGTTTGAGATAGATGTGCAATAAGAATGGAAAGGATAGAATTAGTAATGATCACATTCGGGAGATGGTCGGAGTAGCACCAATTGGAGATAAAATGAGAGAAAATAGGTTAAGATGGTTCGGACATGTGCAAGGAAAACCTTTAAGCGCGCTGTTTAGAATAAGTAACATAGTCCACATTGAGGGCAATAATAGGGGAAGAGGAAGACAAAAGTTCACGTTTGTAGAGTTAGTAAAGAAAGATATGATCGTATGAGGATTGACTTAGGGTATGGCCTTAAAAAGAGCCAAACAGAAACATGGGATTCATGTAGCAAACCCAAACTAATTGGGAAAAGGCTTGATCGTTGTTGTTGCTGTATATATATTGGCATAATTTGCAATAATAACTAACAAAGAATAATATAATATACCTTTTCAAAGAAGATCTAGCAAATGACGTACGCAGGACTGGGACAAGCACTGCCTCAGCTGGATAAATAAACGCTTTTTCACAAACTGAAAACAGATCTGATGATTCCTTCTGAACCCCTCTTGGCACTGCAGGGGATTCAGCAATATGATGCTTGACATAATTCTTATTCGAATTCGAGCCAAGTTGCAGTGCCTTGTTATTTTCGGAACTAGGGAAGCCAAGTGTAACTTCAATATAGCAATTTTGACCCCTCAACTGGCAACCAGAACCTTGAGAAATACGGTTCGGTAGACCAACGATTCCATTGGAAGTACTATACTTGCCAGAACTGTTCAAGCATGTCAAAGAAGGTAAGGGCGAGGGTACAAGCATTAAGATTAAATATGAGTAATTTAACTTGTCAAAAAAAATCTCTTAATTTGTCTGTCCTTCAGATACCTGAGATACGCTTGCTTCACAAGGTCACCAGGACAACATCCTGAAAGCCTACCACGCATTCCATGAGGTGAGACTATTACTGCAGAAACATACAACAGAAAACGAATTCACTACAGCTGCCAAGACAAGGAAAGCTTGCACAACAAAAGTTTTTAATCATAGTATCATGATCCGTACATGTACTCGGAGTAGTATTAACTACTTACAAGGGGCGAAGGGGCAAAAACCTAATCAATCCAATTTATTGCAATACAAGATTTAAGATTCCCGCATATAACACATAACAAGTTGAAAAATTTTAAGTGCACCAAGTTCATAACGATTATATATATAAGGATTTCCCATAAGGATCAATTGTGTGTGTTTGCGTGTGTCCCCCTTCTCAATGTATATATGAGTGATTTGGAGGTTGCAGGTACTCTACTGACGTTTCCTAGGCGGGGTTCAACACACATGACACTTCAATCGACCTAACCAGGGAGATCATTGAGAACCCACCCAAGTGACTACTATAACTCCAAGAACAGCAACAACATAATCTATCTTGCCTACTTTGGCCGGCAGTAAATATCCTTTCTAGCCACCTAAACTAAAACCATATATTATATTAGATTGTAGGAATCATCTCCTCTCAAAAACTTAACCTGATTATCATCTAAGCCTTCCCTTGTTCAACTTGAACCATATCACTCATTCGAAAACTCATTAGTGTCCAATGAGCCTCACCTTCTCTCAGTTGATGATTCCTCCAACTCTTAACAAATGGATACATTTCTAGCAATATCATCTTACTACTAATAACTACTAATAAGACCCAACATCCCACTCCACATTCTCATTTCATGGACTTGGTTCTTGCCAAAAAAATTATTAGTCCAACACATGAATAACATTATATTACAACAATGCTTTTCTAAAAACACAATCTAAGCAACTTATTAGTCAAATAACTCCTTGCATGCTGAGAAACACGTAAAGTATGTGCTGTGTGTACCAAAACCCAAGCAAATTATAATGACAGAGATGGAGAGAGAGAATAGTTGACTCAAAATTTCTATGTTAATCGAACATAATAACTGGAAAAGGAAAAATAAATAAATAAATAAATACAAGAATAACCCAAGAGTTAGAACATAAAAGCACACACTAACACTGTCCTTTTTTTATTTCTTTTTTGTTCTTTGTATTGTGTTTTTTTTTTTTTTGATAAATAAAATGAATTAGAAAGCATTCAAAAGGGGAACGCATCCCAAGAGAAACACAAGGAACCAAACCAAAATAAAACCCTATGGACCCAAAGAACCCAAAAGTCCACAATCTCATCTAAAGATATACAATTTCTCCCCTTCACCCAACTAAAAAGAGAACTAATAATAGAAAATTTCAGCACCCCAATGGAGGTTTCCTCCCCATCAAAAAACCTTTTTTTCGCTCTTTCCAAATGCTCCACCAAACACAAAGGGGGGTCACCCTCCAGCAGACACGAGCATGGCCCCCCACCCTCTGGGGAGGAGGAAGTGTTGGAAGCTCTAAGGAGAGGCCTTTTGGGGAGGAGGAAGTGTTGGAAGCTCTAAGGAGCTGTGATGGAGATAGAGCCTGGGCCGGATGGTTTTACAATTGCATTTTTTCAAAAGAATTGGGAGGTGGTGAGAGAGGTAGTGATGGGTGTTATGCATGCTTTTTCGAGGAGGGGTGTTTTGAGAAGAGTTTGAATGCCACTTTTGTTACTCTTATACCTAAGAAGGGGGGAGCGGT
>JAOTQH010000046.1:1433175-1445315 GCA_025631255.1 Cornus kousa
TCGATGTTTTGGGGTTAATTTTGTTTAGGTTTTAATTTTGGATTTTTTTTTTTTTGGAAAGTATCAAAAATTTTGGTTTTATACAATAAGGGCAGCTTTGTCATTTTTAAGTTATAGCCCTGGCATGTGATTATCACGCGCCTATATAGCCGGAGGAACCAAACGGAACTTCACCGGTGGGTAAGTTTTGCAAAAATTTGGATAGTTCAGGGGGTTTAGTGTTAGAAAAAAAGTTCTGGGAAGTTTTTAGGGAGAGAGAGTATAGTTCAGGGGGTTTTTTTGCATTTTACCCAATAAAATATGAAATTTATAGCAATTTGATCAATGAAATTACAATTATTAATATTTGAATAATGTACATGTTTATTAGTGTCTGGTCAATATAGTAAAATTATTAGTAATAAATGTTTTAAACAACTTTGTCACCAAGTAAGATTAAAAGTGCTTTAAGTATGAATCTTTTTTTTTATATATAAAAATATATCATGAGACGCCAACATGTGGGATATTGATAAAAGCATTTTTACCATTACAACAATAATGCCAAACTTGCCCCCGAGGGCGCAGCAGTAATGGAAAGCTCTGAACGTTGGAGGGCACCCACCAAGGTTCGAGACTTGCCCCCTGCTGAATTCTCGACTCACTCCGGTGTATGGTAGGGGCTGTCCTACACCCCCAGGTTTGTAGCTTAAGGTGGGTTCTTAAGGGACCCTGCCTAGGGGAGTTCCTGATGCCAACTAAATAATAATAATAATAATAATAATAATGCCAAACTTTTATGATTTATTCCGATTTAAATAATTATTGATGGTTCATTTGCAACAAAAGAATCTTCACTGATTTGATTGGCTAAAAAATCAGTTCGATCTGTATAAATTGTATTGGATTTAAGGATTCACAGATCAAATAAACAGCCTGAGGTACTACCGAAATGTATTGACTACTTGTATCCGACAGTATAATGCTCCTGAATTTAAAAAATACTCTAATATTTTTTGTTGAGGTAAGCTTACTGTTGTAAAGCATAATTCATAAGTTGCTTCGCCCCCAACAAAATTGTCAACTCAAAATATAAAAATATGAAGACTGTAGTACAATCCAAGTACACCGAATATCAAATCAGTACAATCCAATTATAAATCCCCAACAAAAACAAGGTAATTATATCATTCAATTTTGTTTTATATAGCATTTGAATTGAAAAAAAGACATACCTAACACATCAAGAAGGTGTGGTCCATGAGAGATTGCATTCATCACCTAGCATAATAAGCTAGTTGATTATGAGCTTCTGTCACAACCACCTCTAGCTCCTCCACATATGGTTGTCATACAAAAGTTAAGATGAATTTATATCAAAGATATGACATCCGTGCAACACATTACATATTCATATTACATAATACGTGCTGCAATAATATAACACCGTTAAATCAATTATTTAATAAATTTATGTAATTATTGCATTGTCAATTAAAATTGTTACATTCACGATCAAAAGTTATTGCATTCACATTGTAAAGTCATTGTATTAGGCACAAGATCAGAACTGCACAAAAAAATGACATAGGAGAGGATCTTGAATCTGTCCGGTGAGAAGGCACTTATATGCGACAGATTTCCAAATATAACTAAAACTCTTCAACTACACTCTGCATATTCATAAGCATTGATCTCAAAGGCTAGCCTGCTGCAGGAACCTCCGCAAGCTGCCCAAGTGACTAAGCACACATTGAGTGGCTCATATATAATTCCCTATTTCTTTTTATTTATTTATTTAATTTTTTAGTTTGAATGTGTAAAGGATTGGAATGAAAATAAAATTATACCATGTTTGTCCTTATTAAAATAAATATAAGGACAATATTTACCTACTCACCGATGAATAGAAAACTTATACTCACCACTAATGTAGGGCATTGCTAAACTGACAAGTGTCCTTGCATTTAAAAAAATAATAATAATAAACAAATCTAAGGACACTTAAAAAAATAATAATAATAAATAAATAATCTATCATATGATTTGCTCCTTTGACATGGTCAATACCAACACACAAAGAAATGAATTCATATACCACTCAAGGCCCTTGGCCATCTTTCTATAAAGTTGCTGGAGAAAAAAGAAAGCTGAAACTTGAAATTAAATGGGGCTCTATCTATGCATGGATGAGGAATGAGACTACTATTGACTAGACAGTAAAATATCATGAGAACTGGAACAACCCTCCAATTTGAGAATTACCTGATTGGGAGAGGGGGGGGGTTGTTGATTGCCACCCAAAGGAGAGATATAGTAATTACAATCAAACGTGAAAAAGAGGGAGAGAGGAGAGAATTATAATTTGATTCGGATTTATTTGGGTTAATCTGATAGCTATTAAAATTTTTTATTTTTTATAATGTAAGGATTGACAATACATACCTAGTAAGTATAAGTTTCCTACTCACCGGTGAGTAGACAAGTATTGTTCAATTTTTTATATGCCTTACCTATTCAGGCCCAACATTTTATTGTTGAGCTTAACACAAATTAGTAGTGGAAGTAAAAATTAGACACACATGGTGCACCAGGTAATTAGTATGTTCGATGAATAAAAATTACCATAACAATTAATTGTGAATAAATTTTAAAAATAAGTAAGACTAATTTCATAAAATAGTATATTTTCATTACTCTATATATCAGTAACTTAATTTGCTCGACACACTTAATGGTGAGAGAGACTCACATCTATTCTATCTCACAACCGATCAAAGTTTCTCCAATCATGTAATTAGCTTCAAATGTTGGCCCAAAATATCATTATCTAAAATAAAAAATAAAAAATAAAAAAGGAAACATTAGTGTAGTTGATATGCGATCTGCTGAAAAAGTGACTGTTGTGGGCCCCACAGGTCCCACCTCTTCTTTAAGGCAGCTCGATAAGGGTAGGCAACCCTTTTTGTTAGTTGCACGAATGGACAAGTGAGGAGGGAGTGTGACAATTTTTTCTTCCCGAGACTAATCGACAACTTGCGGATATGACACGCAAGAAAATGAGTGTCTGTCTGTATGGCGAGATGAGAGGTGTTCATAGATTTTGTGAGGTTTGAGACTTTAATGGGCATTGCTAAATTTATATAGAATTTTTAGAATAATTTTTTTTTTTTTTTTTTTTTGGAATATTCTTAGAGAGAGTAAGAAACTTGTGATTTGAGTATGAATTCCTGAAATAAGAAAGGTAGTGTTAACCTTTATCAATCTCCTAAAATTCATTCTTGGTAATACGATAAGATGAAGTCGAATAAAGAAAATCTATCAATAGAAAGTCGTTCACTTTTTTCAATAAGTGAAGTAAAGCATTCGAAATACAATGAAATAATTTAATAAGTGATTTTTTAATTTTCCCTAAAATTCACATTAAAGTGTTGTTTAATAATTATCACTTTATTGTTAAATAACAATCACTTGAAATGAAATAAAAGAATTTAAGTAATAGTAACCTCACATTCCAAAAAATAAATTAAAAATTATCTCAATTTACAATTACCAACTTAAAATCAACTCTGAAAACTCCCAAATATATCAAATCCCTAATTCTCCAAGACCCTCTCCACCAAAGCTCAATTGATACGTTAAGCATCACATAATGCACACCAAAATGAAAGAAAATGGGTCAGTAATTTTTTGACAACAGAGCAACCATACATTAGTCACTGATTCTCTCTCCATCGCCTTTTATTAAAAGGAAGAGCAACCATACATTACTCACTCACTATCTCTCTCCATTGTCCATGTTTGGCATCTTTCCAAGCACCCAACTCCATTCAGAATGGCGTATGCAACATGCAACTTTTGGACAAGTATTATTCCCAAGAAAAACTAAAAATGACTTTCTCAACAGCCTGTGATAGAATTGAACCACAATTTCATCAAAACTCAAAAAGAGAAAAAGGAGCCCCACCCCCCCCAAACAAAAGAAAGGAAGATGGAAATTGAACCTCAAATTTCCCACCAATAAGACCCTCCTTCCCCACCTCTAGATCACAATATAGCTCTCCCCTGCAAATCCCAGACGAAACTGAAATCCTATAACACTTCAAAATTCTAACACTATCACAAACTCCAGCTTCAGCATCCACTGTGATCCTGTAGAGGCTCCAAACTATAATTTGGAATCATTTAGAAAATTGCAAAAGTTGTTTCTCCTAGTAGTATTATAGATATTGGCCTGTGAAGATAAAGGAGAGATTACACTATTTAGGATGTAACTAGAGTCCAATTAGATGATCTTGTCAGCAACTTTGCAAAGACAAATTGTTCAAATCATGTGAGAAAATGATTGGATCATATTCCAAATCACCTTTTCCATCCTAATGGCTGCCAGAAAACATGAGCAGCCAAGTTTTGATGTACAAAACAAACCATATGCGATAAATGGCGCTTCAAGATTCTCTTTACGGCTTTCTCTTCATCAATTCACCTCCATACTATTAAAAAGTCCTCTGAACCATTCCATTTCTCAAAAACAGAAGAACAGGCATTATCTTCAATGACCCACGTTGGCGTTTTTTGGCTTTTCAAAATGATTCCATCTCCTTGACATAGAACACATGCGAAAGGGAAAAGAAATGGAAGAGAGTGAAATAGAAATGAACTTAAGGTTGTGTTTGTCTGCCGTTGGGCTTTGGCGACCGGAGAGGATGGTTATGGTGAAATGGAGAAGCATGTGGACCATTTGGTATGGAGAGGCTCCTCGTTGGCTGCCCATTCTTTGATACCAATCCTGCCTGCAGTAGTCTACTGCCATGTCTAGCATTTTTATTCATCCCCGCACGCTCAACCTGCATGGCCTGGAAGTAGGATGAGGAACAGGCCATGTCCTTGAGATTGGGCAGAAGCTTCAGGGATTCAACAACTTCACTCATCAGAGGTCTGGCTTTTGGGTCACGGCTAAGGCAATGGGCAGCCAGCTGAGCTGCTTTCTGTGCACCTTTGATTGAGAAGCGACCTTCAAGGCGGGGATCTATTAGCCGGTAGAACCTTCGCCTCTCTCCAAGATACGGTCGCGCCCATTCTACTAGGTTATGCTCCCCATTTGGTCGGCTTTTGTCCATGGATCTTCGGCCCGTCAACATTTCAAGTAAAACCACCCCAAAGCTGTAGACATCACTCTTTGATGTTAAATGTCCTGGAACAAAATGGATAGCATTAGATAAAGATACTTACAAAAAGAAGCTTTGCATCACCATTCCTGCTCTTGTAAGTGGCGATGCATCTAAATTGACCTAAAGGTCCTCACTTCATATATTTTTTTCCTACATGAATACAAACTAATTCTATTTATCTTGAAATTGTTGCCATTTATTTTATCAATGCAAAGAGTTGAACCAGAAACCCTACGCCACCCAACAGAAGCCACGATCACCATGCTGCAACAGCATGGGCATAAATTGTCAATGTACCATATGATTCATAAGTAATATAATTTGCCCTAGGAAATGAGTTATTTATTAATTATATGAAATTCCCGATTCTATAACTATGTTGAGAGCAAGTTAACAGCACCAAGAGAAAGACACTGAAGAGGGGTCATCAGGAATTATGATACATTCAATTGAAGCTTTCCTATAAAGGAAACAGCAATCCATCAGAAGAGATGTCATGAACTGGCATGCACAGAAGAAAAATTCTTGGCTGCCATTAGCCTCACGTATTAATGCCATTAAACTGGGTAGATAAAAAGGGTACATGAGAGAGAGAGAGAGAGAGAGAGAGAGAGAGAGAGAGAGAGAGAGATTATAATGTGATTCAGGATCCAATGAACGACGAAGGTAATGCATCACAAGAATAATAATATTAATCAAAAGGGCACACATGCAAAATGTCAGCCACATGAAAAAAATAGTTATTATTACATAAAGAAAAGAATAGAGATAAAGTCTATTCACATCACCTGTCATCACATACTCCGGGGCAGCATAGCCATATGTTCCCATTACCCGAGTAGATACATGTGTCTTGTCCCCCTCTGGGCCGTCTTTGGCAAGTCCAAAATCAGAAAGCTTAGCATTGTAGTCCTGGAAAAACAAGTTTAAGAAGCATAATAAGACTATGGACAAAAACCATGTGATACAAACAAATAAAAAATATGTGCATTACTTATCAAAACATGTGCATGATACGAACACAAGTTTAAGAAATATGTGCATGCTGGAAATACTACTCCAACTGACATGTCATGTTGGACTTGGACATGTGCCTAATAACTATATCTAATAAAATCCAGTTTTTTTAATGAATTGTACATAAAAAAGCCTCTTATTATATTGTTTTCTTACATTATTGCTTCAAAAGAAATGAAGTATGTTGAACACTATGTTATATAAAAATATTATTTTGCTGAAAAAGAAGAAAACTTTATAATCTGAATATTCAGCAGTGTACTTGTCATTGCATTTCGTGATTTGATAAATCTAATGATTAGCTATACAACTGGACCCAACACACGTACCCGAGTCCATGTAATAAAAATATAGTATGGTTCAAGAGTTTGAGCCACATACTGCATCTAAAAGGATGTTAGAGGTTTTAAAATCTCGATAAATAACTGGTCTTTCAGCTTCCTCATGAAGAAAGGCAAGACCATTTGCAGCACCAAGCGCAATTTTCATTCTGGTACACCAAGGAAGAGGCAACGATCCTGCATGCAGAACATAACTGTTATCCAGCAACACTAAAATTGGAAACTGGATATAAAACCATTGATAATAATCATAAAGTAATCGTTAAAATGTTCCTACCGTATGATCCTGCAAAAGGAGAAAAGTGGAAGGGGGGGGAGGTGGGAAAAAAATGTTAGATTTTGGCAATTTGGCGTTTTTAGGATTAGACCTGTTAATGGATTGAAATTTCATCTGGATTCTATCAGTTAACCATATATCTGGTACAAAGTTCTGATCTGAAAACCCACAGACAGTCTGAATCCAATAATTCTGTAAGTAAAAGGTCACCAAGGGTTTAATTTCCGTGTCTTGTGGAATACAATTAATTGCTTGGAGTATAACATTCATTTCCAATAAAATTGTTATGAACTCCAGAGTTTTTTTAATGCAGTTCTGTTTCTGCTTTTTTCTCTAACCATAATGGAAGCAACCAAAGTCAAACTAAGGATAGATAACTCATGTGAAGAATAAATCAAGAAAGCATCCCCAGCAATTCAGGGCCATTCTACAACTAGCAAACATCTAATATGGGAGTAACATATATATAAAACAAGCTTTATATCAAGATAATTGAAATTGTCATAACAGATTATGATACTTCATGTCATATGGAAAAATGAAAGTGAGCACAGTTCTTTCCTTTTCTAAGCAAAGAAAAACAGACTACCCTCACACAGAACATAAGAATAAGAAAGGAAGGTGTTGAAGATTTATATATTTAAGTTACACCCTCCCTAATAGCTTAAACTTTTGGGGTAGATAATTGTTAACAGAAGGTATTCTGAATATACTGCATATATGCACAACATAATCCAGATTCTTGCAGTAAACTTTCAACTGTCTCCTCACAAAATAATATAATAAACCATTCATTCAGGGTTACAAATGCAACATGATATTTTTATCCGACACTATAAGGTTAAATAATTGGAGTGCAAGACAGATGTACAAAACATTAAATAATAAATTTCAGTCACATACTTCTGAAAAGATGATTCTCCAAGCTTCCTCGGGGCATAAACTCATAGACAAGCAGCCTTTGATCATCCTCGATACAATATCCAATTAACTTAACCAAATTAGGATGAAGGAGGTCGCCAAGAAAATTTACTTCAGCCTGCAAGAAAGGGAAAACCCAAAAATAGGAAGGAAAAAAAAAAAAAAAAAAAAAAGAGAATCAATTATAGCTGATTAAGTACAACAAAAGTGACATGTACCAAGTCTTCCAAATAAAGATAAAAAATAAAAACATATGTGGAGATTTCATACAAGCCACTCCTTGTGACCCTGAAGCCCATCATGATTGAGGGTTTTTACTGCAACAGTAAGCCCTGTTCCAGCTTTCACTGGTGTGGTTCCATTCTCGTTGATCCAACCTTTGAAAACACATCCAAAGCCACCCTGACCAAGGAGACTCTCAGGTCGAAAATTTCTCGTTGCTGACTTAAGCTCATTAAAAGTGAACTTTCGAAGCTGAGAAGCAATTTTCAGCTCGTCGCCAATGTTGGGAGTTGATGGAGTACTTTCCGTATTGCTAGTGGTTGAAGATGATACAATTGGAGCAACTGGTTGGTCTCTGCTTGTATCATTAGTAGATTTACTTTCCTCTGTTTAACACACGAAAACACCAGAAAATGTTCTTAAAGACGCCACCATATAATACATACCATTGGCTACACGTTCAGTGCATATGCAAAAATTAGAAGTTCATATTTGTAGTAATCCCATACTGATTGATTGACTACCAACACGGTCTTTATTATAAAAAATAAATAAATAAATAAATGTAAATCTATAAGAAGCTCTAAAGCACAACCAATGGTATGAAAAATGGAAATTTTAGACTCTTTGTTAAAGCTAAATCACAAGCCTACAACCTATAATAAGGACTTTAGTGCATCAAATTGAAGGATCAAAACCATGAGAATATTTCTCTTTTTTCTAGAATCACGCAAAGTATACACCAAGTCCCAAATAATAGGTCAAGGCCCTGCTAACTTGAGCATTATATTAATCTCATCCTTGTATATCATTTTTTGTTGAAATTACTATACCTAGAGATGCAATTATCATACAAAAATTGTCAAAATTATATTTTTTGCCATTGTAATATATAAATGTGGTCTAAGCTGCCTGCTTATTTTTTTATTTTGTGGGATCATTTTCCCTCGAGAAGTAATGAGTTAATTTTTGGGTTGGGTAGGGGGGTTGTTGTAACAATGACTCCTCCCAAAAAAACAAGTAAATAAATAAATAACAAGATTCATTTCACTTAACAAGACTAATCCAAGAAAATCAAATAAGCCAGCAACAAAAAGAGAAGTGAAGTAAACATGCCCAATAACTTCATGTGTTTCAAAATGTCTTTAGAAAACCTTTTCTTTTTATAAGTGTAGTGTATGTTGAAAACCTATGATATGTAAACACCTCTCCTTGCTATGGTTAGTGCACAAACCTAGGACACACAAATTGTAGCATGAACCTGTGGTGATTCTTGTGAAACATGTGTACCCTTACACAAGTTTGGGGTTTTCATCAAACTTCCCTCATAGTGGTATAAAGTATAAATATATTGTAAGTTTTCCCTTTGATATCAGAAATATTAGCAATATTTACAAGAAAACTATGTCCATAACGCGCTATAATGGTGAGCCACTATATATTTTCCAATTCTGTCCCCTTTCATAATAGGTGGCCAAGTAAAGAATAAAAAGAGACAACTTTGTCCGATCTCTATAAGCTCAAGTTGATTATATCTTATGAATCAAGGTATAATCAACAAACTCATTAATACCAAGTACATGTGACGACGAAAGACAATAAGATATGCACTTAAAAATATCAGAAATATTAGAGATATTTACAAGAAAACTATGTCCATAACGGGCTATAATGGAGAGTCACTATATATTTTCAATTCTGTCCCTAAAACCAAGAAGTAAGGAATAAAAAGGGACAACTCTGTCTAATCTCTGTAAGCTCATGATGATTGTATTTATGAATCGAGGAATAATCAACTATCTCATTACTACCAAGGACATGTGACGACGAAAAACAATAAGAAATGCACTTAATGTTATCGGACCTGTTAGTGATATTTACACGAAGAGCCCTTTTGGAAACAAAATTCCCGGCACGGAGACACCAGTTTCCAGTTTTTTCATAGGAAAGCCTGATAATAACAAGAAAATTATGTCCATAAAGGGCTATAATGATGAGCAACTATATATTTTCCAATTCTGCCCCCCTTTCATAATAGGTGGCCAAGAAGTAAAATAAAAAGAGACAACATTGTCTGGTCTTTATAAGCTCAAGGTGATTATATCTTATGCATCAAGGTATAATTAACAAACTCATTACTACCAAGTACATGTGACGATGGAAAACAATAAGATGTGCACTTAATGACACCACAATTCAATGGACATGTACAAAGGGCAAAAGATTATCACAAGATAATCTTGAAAATCAAAAACGTCACTATAATTCCTATGGAGACCAACCTTTATCAACAAATACTAGAAAAGATTATGACACCACTACAAGCTCTTAAGATCAATAATTAAATTTAATCTAATATACACTTGAAAATACAGAAATGGAATATATTGCCATATCATATGCCCCCAATAAATATTCATATAAACCAATGCATAGACATCAGAAAATGCAACAGCTTTCCAACAAATAAAGACCACCAAATTTACCAAAACAAACATAACAGCATGCAAAAATGAGGCAATGATTTTATTTAAAATCATAAAAAAAATAAAATAAAATAAAATAAAATAAGAAGGTTTGAGATGAAAAGAATACCATATGGTGTGCTAGTGCCACTTATAGAGCTATCAACATTGGACCTTGAAGACATACAGCTCCCCAAGAACCTGAACTTAATCCAACACCCTGTATCTTCATCATCTTCATCTTTCTTTTTCCTATCCTTTGATTTGCCCACACCCCAAGTCCCCACCTTTACAGCATCAGGAGCTAACCCCATTTTCTCCTAACCCTAGAATTAAATCCCCATATATATTAAAACAAAACTCAATACATCAAATGCCTACCCTGTAATAAACCTGCCCCAACTCAAACACTCCAAACATCAAAACCCACTGAAAAGATGAATCAAAAAACACCAAAGGAACATTTTATAATAAATTTTAAAAATATATATAAAAAAAACAATTTAAATTCTGGGAAACCCAAAGAAAGATACCCTTTTGAGAACTGACAAGACTATACGAAACCCACAAAGACACTCAAACCAGATGAGAAAATGGGGTCAGGAGGGCTTAGAATCCTCAATCAACTGTGACCCACAACCCCAGAGAAATCTATGGCTAGCATATTGGCATGAATGTAGAAATTCTTCAGAGCATTGAAAAAAAAAAACCCTAAAAATCGAATCAAAGAGAAGCTGAAACTGAAAGGCTCAGACTTTAGAGTCTAGAATGTAGTCTCCGAATTATCAGTATTGCTCACCAAAAACAGACACATTGTACAAACCTATCAAGTTCGAATATGATCCTAAAGAAGAGGGGTTTTCAAAGAAAGAAACGACAGACAAAAGTAGCTTTCAGGGCCACAAGTAAAACGAGCATAGAGACAGTGTGTGAGTGTGGGTAAATGTGTGTGTGAGAGTGTGTGAGAGAGAGAGGAGAGAGGAGAGAGAGTGAGAGACAGTCAGTTTTGCGTGAAAAGGCGTGAGAGGAGAGGATGAAAGCATTGAAAGGTATTGGGGGAAAGAGGGATGAATTAAAACCACCGAGCGGTGAGACAAGATGTTTGACCGTGATGTCTTATTGGTTACATTGGTTGTTCTTTTGTTTTTGGCATATTGATTAAAGTGATTGATGTGACGTCGTTTGGATCTTTGACGAATATTCATTGGATTGTGAGCTAACATATAGTGACTAGTGGAGAGGCATCTTTTTTGTTCTTAATATGCCCTTTCACTTTTATTCACAATCACTGTACAAAACAGAACCGGTCCGTTATGTGATCCAGTAACTTCATTGTCTCCTATGACTTGTATCCATTATAAACGGGTTCGGGTGGGTCCTCGATCCAATTTCACACCATATCATTGAAACCCCCCTACTCTTCCGTCACATTTTTTTCTAATACTTTATTTGGTGAAGTTCATTAATACCAAATTTCACACCATATCATTATGGAAAATGCTATTTAATGAATTTAGTTTTGTGAATTTATATTGAATTATATGACTCAGAAAAAAAAAATAATAAAATTTATCATTATAGAATTCAAAATCTAATATAATTAAATAATTTATATGAATGGGTGATCTCTTTCTCTTAAATAAAAACTCAAATTTACATAATTCACTTAAAACTTTTTATAATTATATTTTGATTCGGTATTTTCTGATTAGGATAAATTTTAAAGAAATACCAATAAAGATATAAG
>JAOTQH010000046.1:1458553-1473404 GCA_025631255.1 Cornus kousa
AAATAATATTTTAAAAATGAAAAATATTTTAAAAATTAAAAAAAAACTAAAAATAAAATAAAATATAAAAAATAATTTTTTTTAAAAAAATAATAATAATAATAATTTTTTAATAAATAAAAAAATATATAAAAAAATAAAATTAAAAATTAACATTTTAATTAAAAATTTAAAAATTTAAAAAAAATTTAAAAAAAATTTAAAAAATAAAAATAAAAAAAAATTCTCCGAGATTTGTGTGACTATCAATGAATTAAATTGCCTTACCCATCAATATAATATTCCTACTGATATTGCAAAGAAATTTAAGCGTGTGTATACAGATATATATATATATTATACAATTTGTCCATGTTAGAACATCTCCAGCGGTATGTTAAAATATTCTTTTGTGTAAAATATACACTGCCATTTAGGATGTGTAAATTTTTTACATCTCCAGCCGTCTGTTAAGGTACATTGCCACATCGTCAATGTGTGTAAAAGGATTGTGTATTTTACAAAACCTTTTTACACTGCCAAATCAACATAATTCCTTTCTCATCTCTTTTTCTCGTTTCATTAAAGAGTCAACTATATATTAAGTATGTTTGTAAAAGTTATGTGGGGTTCTGACATGATACATGGTTGATTTTTATTGGGAGATTTATTTTTACACAAAATGTGTAAAATAAGCGTTGGAACTAAAATTAAATAATTAAATTTTTTTGTGTAAATTTATCATGGCATATCAGATTTACACAAAAAAATTATACACACTGGAGATGCTCTAAGAAGTTGAATAATAACTATTATTAAAAATAAATAAAAATTTAATTTGGACATATATCTAAATTGTATTGGTCCACATCAGTTGTGTAAGAAAATGAGTAATGATTATTTAAAAAAAAAAAAAAAAAAAAAAAATTAGACATATATTCAAATTGTATTGGATCACATAAGTTGGGAAGATGAATTTCATCCTCTTAGAGTATAAATAATGAAACAAAAATGGAAATGAGTGAATGACTAATACTCCCACTAATTAGGGTCCAGTAAAATGTAATTTTAGACTAGTAAAAAAATTTAAGAATATAGATACGATTAGGGTTAATGGAGTCCGTGATTATTGACCCCCTCTACCATCCTATGTTGTGACATGCTTAACATATGTAAATCGGTATTTAATACACTGTTCTAATTTAATTTATTTTTTTGTACCAAAAAAACAACTCATTCGATAATTACTTGATAATTTGTACATTTATATATATGCACAGAAAATTTGAACTCTGCTAGTTTATTATGCACCTAATCACATCATGAAAAGAAAGTCTAGTATTTGATCAAATAAAGGCTGAAATCAATGCCTAATTATGACCTATTAACATAATTATTATAAGTTTTGGGCAGACGACTCCACGCATGCCTCGGGGAGCTTTGAGTTTGAATTGAGGTTTTAAAAAATAATAATAATAAAATATTCTGGTAAAGAAGCTTTTTTATTTTTTATTTTTTATTTTTTTTTGGAAAAATGGCAGTTTAAAATTTAGAGTCCATTTAGCAAGTGCATTATGCTCCAATGGTATCTTCTCTAACTTTCAAAATGCATGGTGAGTTTAAAATGAGTAAAGTGGGTGTGTGAATTATATATATATATATATATATATATATATATATTAAAATAAAATAAATTTAGAGTTAGTTTGAGATTGTTTTTCAATTACTTAAAAGCAATTTTATTTTTAAAAATTGCGTTTAAGTGTATTTGGTAATTATTAAAAATATTTTAAGTGGTTATCAATTTTAGGTCAGTAGAACTTTTGAATGAAGGTAAAATTTGAATTTTTTTAAAAGTAGAGGTTGTATATTTTCGATAACTATTTTTTCTTACACAAATTTTATTTTATTAATTTTTTTTTTAAAAGACAAAACAAAAGTGCAAAAAAAACCTCTGAAGTTTTACCATAGTATAAAAGTGAGCAAGTTAGCCCCTGTAATTTCAAAAGTGAGCAATTTGTCCCTTTACATTTCACCTCCGACCATTTTTCATCTAATGTCATTGTGTATTTACCACACTACCCCCTATAACTAACTTTTTTTTTGCACTTTTGTCTAAAGACAATCTCAACCCTTCTTTTACAAATGTGTTATTATCAAATAAGATAACATTATATTAAAGAATATTATGCCAAAATTAGCAATACAAGTGTTTTAAAAAATATTGTTATTAAACAAATATAAAAATAATTTTATTATAAAAGTATTATTATAATATGTTACTAAAAATTTAAAATGTTTTTTACCAATCACAATTTTTTAGACCGTTCTAACAATAAAAAATTCTAGCAGCATCCCCAAAAAAGCTCTTAAAATACTTAACTTAATGACCTCAAGTTGTTCAAAACAAAGAACTTGAGTCTCTAGTGAGACAAATAAGTGCACTTGATAGGAAAAAAAAAAAAAAATGGATAAAACCTAATGTAAGTAGAGATCAATTAAAATCAGGAAAAATCAAAAATATTTGTATGATACAAATAAGCAAAATACTAAAATGCGTGTAGATAACACAAACTATTGGGAGAGGAAGATAATATACCATTGAGTTAGAAATATTTGTGATTTTTAAAATATTCACGGTCTCATTCAGATTACAATCTATTTCATATAAAGGAAAAAAAAAATGAGGCATGGCTTAAATAAAGTTATTAAGGTCTCCATTTTAATTATTATCTTTGATAGTATGTCTTACGTCTCATCATTTATCTTTTTATATGACATCATTGACATGCAATGCGGCAAAATTAATCATAATTTTAGATAATATTTCATGGAGTATTATTCTGGTTCTGAATTTAAATAAATAAACCAAACAAACAGACTTCATAAACTAAGAGATGATCGAAATAAACCAATCAGAGGTTGTATTATGATTTTTGACTGCTACCATCTCTAAATTCCTTTGGATGTTTGTAAATTTTTCAATTTTTCCCATTTTAATTTGATGGTGATATGGCAATAAAAAGATTGAGAGTGAACTCGTGATAAATAACATCACACAAATGGAGACATAAGTTCGCCATAATAACATTCTATTTTTTCACTATTATTAAGAAAATTTGAATAGCGAAAATAAAAGATAATAATAAAAAAAATTAAAAAATATATAATCTTAAATGGAGCACTTCTTTTTATGAATGATTCTGTGAAATATTCTTCAAAAATATCCCTAACTATAAATGTTTATTGTTTTTGCAAAACTTAGGCCATCAAATCAAAGTCATTTCCATTACACATATATTCTTATGAATTGGGAATTCTTCAATTATAAAATTGAGTTTTGGACCCAGAAAAGAAATGAAGTTGACAACTAGATTGGAAGCTTATAAAGTGGATTTATGCCTGTAAAGTAAAGAGGGTTAATTGAACCCATTAAAAAAGGTTTTTAAAGAGTATGCAGAAAGGACACTTTTTAATTAAAGTTTCTATGGCCTGAAATGATTCATTATAATCCTCATACTCATTGACAAGATAGCAGGTCTATCATGAATAATTTACGAGTACGTTTCTTTCATTTTTTTGATAAATAAAAAATGAACTTTTAACAAAATTACAAGAGCAAGGGGAAAATATATAAAATGATAATTCACTAAAACTGAAAAATACATTATCAATTGGGATCTTTTAATACACAAAGTTATTCACACTTTTTATGTACTTAGAGTATTGTTAAATTACATTTCTGACCTCCCTTTTCATAAATCTCAGAAACTAAGGACATGTCTGCTTTGTAACTCTAAAAACAGTTTTTATAAATTTTAAAAATAGTAATTTTCAGATAATTATAAAAGACTGTTATCTGAAAACATATTTTATAACTGAATTTTCATGAAACCATTTTCAGAAAACTGAACCAAGCAAAATTTTTTGTACAATTTTTCAAAAATAGAAAAATATTTCAATAGTTATAAACTAAACAAACCCTAATATATTACATTATTCCGAAGGGGATATAATCCTCCACCCTTTCGCAAACACATGATCAGGTAAACTGTCTTGGAGAGTTGTTTTACATGATCAAATAATGCATATGTACCTTTACTTTCAATTTTAGTAAACATATCTTGGTGGTTCTTTTATGGAATAATCTACATTCGCTCACCAAAATGAATCGATTGTTCCCAAAGTTGGCTACAACAAAGCCAAAAACACTTCATCTGATTTATAACACCTCTGGCTTAAAATCAAAGGGACTTGTTTTATCATATATTTTGTTGATAACATTTCTCAAATAATTTGATCTTTAAAACCTAAAAATAGGGACCAGGGAACAAAGAAGTACAATTATTTGTCAAACAGTTAGCAGACAGTTCCACTTTTCCGTACCTATTACGTGTGATTTAGTCCTTTGCACTTCTTTTACGTGACTTAGTTTTGTACTATCTCCGTCCCAAAATAAGTGTCGTGTTTCGGGGATCGGGACAGTTCAATTTGTGAGAGTCACGGTTCCCTAAAAATGACACTTTTTATGGGACGGAGGGAGTACTATACTCACTTTATTTTGGGCCTGCAATCAATAAACACAATGCTTGATTTTGGTCCAAACTCACTTAACCCAGCCATTTTGAGTGAGAATATGGGCCTCTTGCTAGCCCAGCCCAAAGAGCAATTACCCCAAGTATTGGATGGGGGGCCTGTACCCTTTGGGTGATTATTATTATTATTTATTTAAATTTTCTAAAAAAAAAGAAAAAAAAAGGAGGTAATGGGAGATGAAATTTGGTTGATTTTGTAGCTTCTCCAAGTCCAAATTAATTAGGGAAATCTGGGGATCACATTTTAAAACCAATTTTATAGATTTCATGAATTTTTGTTGGTGTCATATGTTTACTTAGAGTTCTTTTGACATGAGTTATGATATTATTATTTTTATATTAGTATTCAAATTTGGAATCATATCATGTTTGAGAATACTAATATTGGTTTGAAATAATTCATAACATATAAGATTTTTTTTACTCCAATCCATATTATGCGTTTTGATATTGTAATGGAGTAATTAAAGTAAATTTTTGGATTTTCTAAAATGAATTTTCGTTATTACATGGTTTCGATTTCTACTTAAAATACTCATACAACAAAATGATTATTTTGGTATTGGCAAAAAATAAAAAGCTTAAAACATATCGCATGTCAAACGTGTCCTTGGTGTACAAAAACTCCTTCAGAATTAGGTTCTGTTTGTTTGAACATAAAATATTTTAAAAAAAATACTTTGTGTTTTCGGTGTTTGATAGTCATAAAATATTTACGAATAAAAAAATAAATTAAAACCTAACAAAAATAATTTATTCATTAATTTTTGTCAAACTATTTTATACGTCCCACCTAATGGATTCGACCTAAACCTTTGCTAAATACTAAAAAATAAAAATAAAAGAAACATTTTACCTGAAAAAAGAAAAATATTTTCCGTCGAAACATACCGAGTTTAACAAATACCACAGTTTTTGTTACATACTGTAATATATATATACATGTATATGGCACAACGCAACCGTATGTTTGGATTGTGTTTAAACGCTTTAAACCATGTAATCACTTTGATTTATGCTTCACCGTATTGTCCAATATGCTACGTATCAAATACACGACATTTTTTCAACTCCGATACACGACTTGTATCAGTCAGTTGATACTAACTTTGTTCGAATTCGTTACATCGCTATCACGACCGATACTATGACCATATTTTAATAGTCTGATTCATTCATTTGTTATAATTGGCCCGATCAATCGTGATAAATATAAATTGATTAACATTAATCAAAGATGATGATTAATGATCCAGTTTGAAGAGTTTAAGTGTCTGAACTTCTAAATTGTTTACCTAATCAAGAAAAATAAGAAATATACTACAACTGATACTAAAGTGTGATGGACCACAGGATAGACTTTGGGACTATAAAGTGTGAGAAAGAGCTGGACCACAACCTGGAGTCTACGGTCCATGGGCTGTGTCTAGTCAAATTACAGCATATATATATATATATATATATATATATATTTGCTGTCGATATGGGGCTTTTTGAGCCTGATTTGGCCTCCATGGATCATGTTAACATGAAATGATTACTGTGAGTGCTTCATTTGGAAACTAGGGGTTTTATAAATTGTCAGTATTAATTTAACAAGACAATGAGAGAAGTAGCACAGAGGCCAAATCACTAAATTAGCCCATTTACATAATTTACTCATTATATATTCAAATTATACAAAAATCAAATGATTACATGTCAAAGTATTAGATATATATATATATATATATATATATTTTTTTTTTTTCGTACTTCTAAATTTATTATGAATTGTATTGGAGGAGCATTCTCCCCTAAAAACTGGCACCTCCGAGTAGTCGTCGCCGTTAATCAAAGTATTAAAAAAAAAATAGATATGGATTTAAAAATAGGTCTAAGTTTCGTGCTATCCAATAAAAATATAAAACTGTTCCCTACAAGAAGCAATTTTGGACCCTCAAACCTATCATCATCTTAATTCAACTGCTTTTAAGCCGTATATATATATATTAATCCAACTGCTCTTAAGCTATATGAATTCCTACTTTTCGACTGGTCACGAATTTGTGAGTTTGACAGGTGCCCGCAATTATAGTTCATGAAAGTGTTATGGATGGATGTAACAAGGGAGTTTACTTTATGCCGGATTCGAATGAAAAGATAAATGAACATATATTAGTAGGGTGTCAGTTTATTTAATAAATGAAAAAGTCAATAGATATATATTAGTTGGGTGCTAGCACCATTTAATAATTGAAGTTTTTGAATTGGATCAAGAAGTATACATTCATTACATTATATCAAAATTAGACAGTTCAGTCAAAAATCGTCGTATCTTATGTATTGCTTTGTTTTAATTATTAGTTGAAACAAATTTATCAATGGTTCATTTTTTTAAATTGAATTAGTTATTTAAGTTTTTCATATCCTGATTCATATTTTTTAGTAGACATATTCAACAACATAAATAAAAATTATGACAATTCACAAACAAAATATATAATTTATGATAACAAAAATAAATTAACTTATAAAATAATTTAAGTTATAAAATCATAGAGAAAAATTTGGTCTAATGCTCCAACAAATTCTTCTATAGAATAAAATATATTCAAAATCTTTCGAATTGTGAGAGTACCAACATAAAATAGGGATTTTTGAATAATAGGCTTTATCAGATAGTCAATCTTTCGGAAACACGCACTCAAACTTGGGCAGTGGTTGAGTGAGCAATGGGTTTTAAGAAACCTATCACATAAGACACTGACGGATAATTTCAATTTGATTATGGTTTCTGAAGTGGTTCAAGCAGTAGTAAGGCAAATAATTTAAGATTATTTATTTGATTTGATTTGAATTTTTTTTTTTTTTTTGGTGTTTGATATCTCAATAATTTATGATAATTTAATTTATTTGTATTTTATATATTATTTTTTGTTTATTGTTAAATCATATACTAAATTTGCTTACAAATATGTTGGCCCTGTTCTAAAATAAAATAGGGATTTATGAATAATAGGGATTATTAGAAGGTCAACCAGAAACGCACACTCAAACTTGGGCTGTGGTTGAGCGAGCAAAGGGTTTTTAGAAACCAATCACAAGAGGCGCTGGCGGATAATTTGAATCTGATTATGGTTTATGAAGAGGTTCAAATAGTAGTATTGTAAATAATTTCAGATTATTTATTTTATTTAAATTTTTTTTTGTGTTTTATATCTAAATAATCTATGAGTATTTATTTTATTTTATATATATATATATAGATATATTTCGTGTTTTGTATATTTATTTTTGTTTATTGTTCAAACATATACTAAATTTGCTTACAAATATGCCGGGCCCATTAGAAAAAAAACAAAGTACTAGTGATTTTTTTACCCCTTTTTTTTTTTTAAAAAAAAAAATTCATATATTAGTAATTTTGTAAATTCTATGGAAAGAGCACTAGAATCTAAAAAACTCTACCTCCGCGTAGTCGCCGTTAATCAAGGATAAAACGATATATGCTTTTAATATTTATATGTAAGTCTTAAATTTAGACTATGTTTGTTTTGATACAAAATATTTTTTTGGTGTTTGGTTATCATAAAATATTTACGAAGAAAAAAAATATATATATATAACAAAAAAAATTTACCCATCAATTTTTGACAAATTATTTTATAATTTGACCTTGACCTCAACCTCAACCCAACCTCAGACTTATATCTTTGCAAAATACCAAAATAATAATTAAAAAAAAAACCTAAAAACATTCCTCCAAAAATATTTTATCACCCCCAATACTTGTTGCTGGCCCAACAGAGCCTCCCCCTTCCTTTGGGGAAGCAAAATATTTTCATTCAGAAATCTTCCTTCTTACAGTTGATAAGAAATTCATAATCGTGAGGAAAAACTACCATTTCAAGGCAGAACTCATTGATCAGATAGAAGTCTAATCTAATATCCAAAATAACTTATTCATCAATTTTTGATAATTTATTTTACACACTCTGCTCGATAACCTTAATCTCAACCTCAACATCAACCTCAACTTAGGACCTTTGCAGAATACCAAACTAAAAAATAATAATAATAATAAAAAAAAAATGCATTTTCCTCCAAAAATATTTTACCACCCGTAATACTTGTCGCGGACCCAGTGGAGACGTCGTCACCCCAAAGCCGAGTAAAAGATAGGTTGGTTTTATTCCGTGTCCTTAAAAGAAATTGGAAGTAGTTGTTCATTCAGAAATATAATCATCCGTTGTTTACTATCAAAATAAATAAAAACAAAAGTATTTCCTTCCTATCAAAAGCACTTTTGAGTCCTCAAACCTGTCATCATCTTAATCGCTGCTCTTAAACCTGTCATATTTCCTACTTTTGAAGATTTTCGAATTATTTGAAGCAAAACGACGAATGAATGATTATCTAAGCACAAAACCATTTGGCTCTTGAAAATTAAACACATTAATTATTGCAAGCTTCATGAGTGGTCATGACGCTTGAGTTTGGCAGGTGTCTCCAATTATAGTTCATGGAATGTTTTGGATAGACTTTTGTGAAAAATTACTACCAAATCAACTGTTTTTGTTTGATACATATATATACTACTCCCATATGGTATGGTTAGGTACACCATCGTCTCATCTTCCTATTTCCTCAACTTAATGGTACGGACTAGTAGTACTACTTATAAAAATATTATAATATTAATTAAAAATTTTATTTTTATTTTATAAACTGTATTACTTGAAAGGAGTAAAAAAGGTGTTATATTACAGAGGATTCGAGTTAAATATAATTTTGTTCATTTTACCTTGGATTTCAAAATAAATGATTGACAAATTATAATTTTATAGCTATGTGCTGGCCCGACCTAGCCATATCAAGCTATTTTAATTATTAACTAATAACTGCAACTTTATAAATAAATAAATAAAAAGACATCGGCATGCCTTGGAGTGGTTTGATTCATTCTTGTTTTTCATGAAATTAAATGACCTTTGTGTTTACAGATTTCAATTTGATAATCATACTGGTCTGACTATGAATTATTTAATTAGCAATATCGGATTTTTTATTAGGCTTGGAGCGACATAAGATTCGTTATACTTGCGGTTTCTACTTTTTAACAATCTCAGATTAGGTGCAAATGCATTGCATATGCGCTTTTAAGGAGCAAAAGCAATATATATATATATAGTGGAATCTAATTATACTTAGCAACCGTATATTAATATATAGTGCAAATGATTCATCCTTGTGGATGGTTTTGCATTTTAGCCAAAAAGTGAAAATTATGGATCTCATTACTTATGATTCATGAATTCATCATATTACAAGCATGGTTTTTTAATATATACGTGTCAATTTGGATCTAAAAGGAAAGTAATGAGTTGGCGACTAAAGCCCAATTGTTTGTTAAAATTAAAAGAATAATTTTTTGTTCACTCATATACTATTTGATAGCTCAATTTAGTATTAAATTATTAAAGAATTAAATGATCATTAAATTGAGAAATTCCATAAAGTAATTTGTAGGATTGCAAAACAATGAAGGAAAACGTTTAAGATGTTGTCTACGGTGAAAAGAGAAAGAGAGCGTGAAGGGTTTAATGAATGGTAGTAAAATGGTTTACAAAAAATTTGATGGCAGGTCTTCTAAAAATATTTTTGAAATAAATTTTATTTTAAAATAAATAGAGCTTAATAATTGAATATATTCAAGAATTGAAAAAAATTCATTCTAACTTTAAAACTTACTTGATCAGTAGCACTATTAATGAGTAGTTAATAGGTAACATTTTAAATGGTTAATGAAATTACATATGCAAAAAAGTGATAGTGATAATGTATGAGTAGATAATTTTGATAGCAGCCTCTTCCATTCAATTGGGCTATGTATTCGGCCAGCTAGGTGAGGCCCAACTCCATATCCCGGCCCATTCCGATCCAGAGTCCAAATGTGCACTCGTAAATTCAAATTTTGAAGGGGGAAAAAAATTCAAAATTGCAAATTCAAAATTTCCCACCTTTGACAGACCCAACGGTCCCGACAGATCCCATTCAAATTTGAAAAGTTAACGTATCCCAAAACTAGCCGTTTTAAAAGCATCTTCTTCCCCAATCTTCCTATATATACATATCTTAACCCCCAACCTTAATTTCTTAACACTCCCAGATTTTTAGCCTAGACGTCTTCGTATACGTCTTTGGCATCTCTCTTTCTTTCTCTGTCTCTCTCTATTTCTTTCTCTCTCCTCAGTTTGCTAACAACTTCTCATACAAAATGAGAGAGTGCATATCGATCCACATTGGTCAGGCTGGGATTCAGGTTGGAAATGCCTGTTGGGAGCTTTACTGCCTTGAACATGGCATTCAGGTCAGTATATTGCCTTTTCATACCCTGCATCAAACCCTAATTTTATTTGATTTCAAGTTTATATAAGTGGGATTTAGTACAAGTAATTATGTCATGTGTAATAATTTCTTTTGGGTCTTTGGGGAATTTTTTGTGTGTGCAGCCTGATGGACAAATGCCCAGTGACAGAACAGTTGGTGGAGGCGATGATGCCTTCAACACATTCTTCAGCGAAACCGGTGCCGGAAAGCATGTCCCTCGCGCTGTTTTCCTCGACTTAGAACCTACTGTCATCGACGAAGTCAGGACCGGGACTTACCGCCAATTGTTCCACCCAGAGCAACTCATTAGCGGCAAAGAAGACGCTGCCAACAACTTTGCCAGAGGCCATTACACAAGTACTAATTTTTGGGGGTTTTGATTCTTTGAATACAAATATATGTTTCTGTCATATTAAAATTTGCTTTGATGATTGATGTTGCACAGTTGGCAAAGAGATTGTGGATTTGTGTCTGGATCGCATAAGAAAGCTTGCAGACAACTGCACTGGGCTTCAAGGGTTTTTGGTTTTCCATGCCGTTGGTGGTGGAACTGGCTCCGGCCTTGGCTCTCTGCTTCTTGAAAGGCTTTCCGTCGACTACGGAAAGAAATCCAAGCTGGGCTTCACAGTTTACCCTTCCCCTCAGGTCTCAACCTCTGTTGTTGAACCTTACAACAGTGTTCTCTCCACCCATTCTCTTCTGGAGCACACAGATGTTTCAGTGCTTCTTGACAATGAAGCAATCTATGATATATGCCGTAGATCATTGGACATCGAAAGACCCACATACACCAATCTCAACAGGCTCGTTTCTCAGGTATACTCAATACAATAAATTCAGTTCAAAAGGGGATTTTGTGACACTTTGTGGGGTAATAAAATTAAGACTTGTATTGTTTAACTTGCAGGTCATTTCCTCACTGACAGCATCTCTCCGGTTTGATGGAGCTCTAAACGTGGATGTGACTGAATTCCAAACCAATTTAGTCCCATACCCAAGAATCCATTTCATGCTCTCTTCGTATGCCCCAGTTATTTCAGCAGAAAAGGCGTACCACGAGCAACTCTCAGTTGCAGAGATCACAAATAGTGCATTTGAGCCGTCTTCCATGATGGCTAAATGTGATCCACGCCACGGGAAGTACATGGCTTGCTGCTTGATGTACAGAGGTGATGTGGTGCCTAAGGATGTGAATGCAGCCGTGGCCACAATCAAGACCAAGAGGACCATCCAATTTGTGGACTGGTGCCCAACTGGGTTCAAGTGCGGAATCAACTACCAGCCTCCTACTGTGGTGCCTGGGGGTGATTTGGCTAAGGTTCAGAGGGCTGTGTGTATGATTTCCAACTCCACTAGTGTGGCTGAGGTGTTTTCGAGGATTGATCACAAGTTTGATCTCATGTATGCGAAGCGTGCGTTTGTGCACTGGTATGTTGGTGAAGGCATGGAGGAAGGAGAGTTTTCGGAGGCTAGGGAGGACTTGGCTGCTCTGGAGAAGGACTATGAGGAAGTTGGTTTGGAGTCTGCTGAGGGAGAGGATGATGAGGGTGAAGATGAGTACTAGAGGGCATGATTGATTTAGTAGGGCTTTTTTATTATTATTATTATTATTATTTTAATTCAGTTTGGGAAGCCAATTATGGACTCACTCGTCTGTAATTGGAAATGCAATTAGCAATCAGACTGTTCCTGTCACCAGCTTTATCTAATTTTACATAAATGGTTGAATGAAAACTTTGCTTAGTCTTAATTTAGTGGTCTTAAGGGAAAAAGGACAATTCTGACTCAATAACCTAACTCCAAAACTTGCTAAAAAATGTATCATTTCTAGTTTTGCCATATACTGATCTCAAATTCAGCAAACATTCTTCCTTCTCAAATTCAGCATCCCACCTGATTTTCTGTATACAAATAAGTCTAAAGCATAAAATAAAAATTTAATAAAAGAAAGGAAAAAAAATCTTATTGGGTAATCATACAACCACTCCCTTCCATCAAACTTATGAACAGCCCCGGGTCAAAGAAAGTGCTAGCTTTAATGCAGACCATTCTGACCCATGAGTAAATCTTACTATTTTTTTATTATTTTTTTATCAAAGGCACTCAAAAATTAAAAATAAAGATAATTTTGGGCACTTGAATAAAATAGACAGTGTTTTTCATACTCGTATTTCACATTAACATTTTAGAAGTATTCAATTAGAAAATTCATGACTTTGTTGTCTTCCATGTAAATTGTAAATTAGACTCCAAAATTTGTACTTTCCCCCTAATTAAAATACCAAATATGAAAAAGAATGATGCTACCGTGAAAATCTTTGTCTCAATTTAATTTACTAGTTAGATGCTCATTGTGCGTTCAGCCAGCGGACCATAACTTTAATTAAATTATTTTTACTTTAGAAGAAGTGCATAATATTTCCTAAGGTTTCACCATATGAACAAAATACTTTCATATTAACTTTGTGGCACAAAAGTGAACATAATAGTTTCAAAAGTGGGCACATTGCTCCCTGAAATTGACCAAACCATATTCCGTCCAACTTATGAAGCACATGCCTTTTTCTATAATTCCAAAATTACCCTCCTATGTGACCATTGTACTTCTTTCGAATGCCAAATATTTAATTAAAATTTTAAATTCACATCTTATATATATATATATATATATATATATAACATAATAATTTATAAAGTTAAAATCATAAAATTCCCTCTACTTTCAAATTTTAATCATATAATCCTAAGCTATTTCAAAAAACCCCTAAACTTTAAAAAGTAATCATATTACCCCAATATATGTATCCAACCTGTTAACCGAGTTATAAAATGACAAATTTAATTATACTCATGATAATTAAAAACTAAATTTTATTTTTAAAATTACAAAAATACCCTTTAATCTTCTTCTTGACCCTGAACAATATGGAGATTCTAACTCATAAAATTTGCTACCTATTAACTTATTGTTATAAGGAGATATTTGTCCCACATGAAATTTGTATGAAAAAATAATTGAGTATAAATAGATATGTATACAAAACATTACCTAACAATTGAGCTTAACCTTTTGAATAAATAGACAAAGACACACCTATTACACTTGCTAGGCCCTGAATTTTTTAAAGTGGAAAATTTTTGATTCCATTCTTTACGTTAACTGGGCAATTATACAACGAAACAAAAATTTAACAAAGCTTTCACATTTATTTGCTAGGCAAATTGTGATTGATGGAATCATATAATTATGGACCAGGTAAATTTTTTTGTGTTCTCTTAACCATTGCCCTTTAGGTTTGTGGTCTCCTAGTAGGGCAGGCACGATCCAGCCCGGTCTCAACCTAACCTTAACCCGAAATTAAGTTGGGTTGGGCCAGCCTGAAGTTTGCCAAAAAATGGGTTATGTTTATAACCCGAACTTAAATATTTGGACAGGTCAGGCGGATTTCACGGGTTAATTTTTTTTTTTTTTACAAATTTGCATATTACATTTTCTTTTTCCATGTTACTTGCCATTTTTCTTTTAATAAATACCTAAAAGTGCAAATGTGGAACATTCATAAGTATATCATTTTTTTGTCTATTACAATTGAAATAATACAAGAATTGTTTCTTTTGGGTAATTAAAAAAATATCTATAAAATAATATGCAACTTTATAAATTTTTTATATTTGATAGGGAAAAATAATCCTGATCTAACTTGACTAAACGGCAGAGGCAATTATGTATTGACCAGCCGCTATGCCTATTCAATATCTAAGCGATAATATTTCATTACCAAACATAACAATTCTATTAGATAAGAATGATGACAAATCGTATCAATAATAAGATTTGTCATGGGTAAGTTCAAATCTTATCAACGATAAGGTTTCCACAGGATAAAGTTCTGTGAGCTAAGAAC
>JAOTQH010000046.1:1473504-1498488 GCA_025631255.1 Cornus kousa
CGTCATAACCGTATAGGTTATTTGTTAAATTGATTTGATTTATAGTATAAGTAAGAATAAAAATGAAATATTTTTGCTTCCATCTCTCTCTCTCTCGTTTTAAATTTTTTTTCCCTTTTGCTTTTCCGTTTCCTTCATCTTTTATCACGTAGTCAAAAAAAAAAAAAAAAAAAAAAAGTAGATTGGGTAAATTTATATTACCATTAAATTCATTATGTAAATTAATTGATGATGCACGTTACTACATCATCGGCGATTTCACTTCATCACTTAATATATATATATATTTTCCTCCTGTACAACCCAATTCAAGTCTATATTATTATTCATAAATTATTAAAGATATAATGGTCAACTTAAATGATGTTAATAGTTAAAACAACTTCAAAAAAATTCACCAACTAACGTTTTTTTTTTTTTTTTTTGTTTTTAATTACTTTCATCAAAATACATTATCCAAGTCGAATCAGTTGGAATTTTAGAAACAGAAAGCTTCCCAAACAGGGCCAAAAGTCTGAAATTTGGCTTTCAACACGTAGTAACTAGATATTACACTAATTTAAAGTACATTTTGTTATCCTAACTAAAATTAAGTTTTTTTATTAGGGTAATTGTGTCATTTTGCGTCAACAGTTTACAGATAGTAAATTACATGTTTACAACTATTACCCTAAACCCCGTACTCTGCACTCTTGCATAGACAAGCCGCCTCTGTTCCCGTTTCACTCTCTGTACCCTTCTCTCTCTAAACTAGCAGAGATTTTACACAGAGAGAGAGAGAGAGAGAGAGAGAGAGAGAGGGTCATTGAGCTTTTGGAGTGGAAACGACACAAAATTCATATCTCAAAGCTCTCCGAATATCATCTTCAACCAGGTGACATTTTCATTCTCAAACTCTTTCACTTTCGATCTTCAAACATGTCTGCAAAATGGCGAGCCTTACAACATCGTCATCGTTACACTTATAGCGCTGTAATCTTCCCACAGTCTTTCATAGAAGCTTTGAATTCATTGACTATAGATACAAATTGTTGTAAATTCTACCTTGAATTGAAAGAACTCATATCTCTCAATTCATTCTATGCACAAGTCAATCATGTAAAGAAAGTCGCTTCGGCTTTTGCAGACTTATTAGTGAATGGTGAGGAGGGTTTTGTTTCAGAGGCCGCTAGGTTTTACTTGGAAATTCTATTTCTTGAGAATTCTTTGCCATTGCATAAAACTTTGGTTTCTGTTCTTGCTAAAAATCGGAACTTTCAGTCTCTGATTGGTGATTGTTTTCGATTGCTCTGTGACGAGTATGGTGGTGTGAATGGGAAAGGGAAGAGGTTTTGCGTGTCGCGTGTGGCGTTGTCGATGATGAGTTCGCCCAAGTTAGGGTATTTAGTGGAAGTTGTTGAAGAATGTGCTATTTTGGTGGCTTTGGATATAGTGGCTGGTTTGAATTCTGTGGTTCCTGAGACTTGTGAGTGGTCTCAGCCTTCACCAATTATTATGGAACAATGCCAAGAGGCTTTGTCTTGTATGTATTACTTGCTTCAGCGTTTTCCTTTGAAGTTTAGTGGATCAAATGGTAGTCAGAATGGTTTGTTTCTGGAGGATTCCAATGTTTTGGAGATAATTTTAACTACCATTTTAAGCATTTTGAAGTCGTTGGCCTTCTCAAGGGATTGTTTTGTTGCTGCTGGGGTGAGTTTTTGTGCGGCTCTCCAAGTGTGTCTCAGCCCTGAAGAGCTCGGTTTGGTTATCATGGAAGGTTTTTTCAATCTAAGAGGTTGTAGTTTAGTTGATAGTCCCAAGTATCTGTTTACGGATGCGATCAAGAAGGTTCCATACAAGGGAAATTTGTTTTCTGAAATCCGGAATTTTTCTCTATTGAGTAGACTCTGCTTGATTAGAGGGATTCTTACAGCAATTTCAAGAACAGTACTCAATTCCCATTTTATTTTGTCAATGGATGATTTGAAGGGTTTTCATGGTCATGGAGATAGTATTAACACAGTTCAGACAATTCTTTATGATGGGATTTTGCCTGAACTGTGTAACTATTGTGAGAACCCAATTGATAGTCATTTTAACTTTCATGTGCTAACTGTAATGCAGATCTGTTTTCAACAGATAAAAACCTCTATACAAGCTAATCTTGGTAATCCAAGAGAAGATTATGATCCACTATCAGAGGACATGGGAGCTCGAATATTGAGAATTATATGGAATAACCTGGAAGATCCTCTTAGCCAAACTGTCAAACAAGTTCATCTTATTTTTGATCTCTTCTTAGACATTCAGTCCACCCGTCATTGGGCAGAGGGTAGTGGGAAGATAAAGTTGGGCTTACGTAAAATTGCATTGGATCTGCTCCGCCTGGGACCACGTTGCAAGGGAAGATATGCTCCTTTAGCTTCTCTGACGAGGAGATTGGGTCCGAAGACTATTTTAGATATGAATCCTGACTTACTGTTTGAAACTGTACATGCTTACATTGATGATGATGTTTGTTGTGCTGTCACGACTTTCTTGAAGTGTTTCCTTGAGTGCTTGCGTGATGAGTGCTGGAGTAGTGATGGTATTGAAAGTGGTTATGTGAAATACAGGAGTAATTGTTTGCCTCCCTTCTTGTTTGGGCTTGCTTCCGGAGTTTCAAAGCTCCGCTCAAATTTGAACACTTATGCTCTGCCAGTGTTACTTGAACTTGATGTGGATAGTATATTTCCCATGCTTGCTTTTGTATCAGTTGGGCAAGGTGGAGAAGACACTGAACTGTTTTATCCGGAGCTCAGTTGTACTGATATGGTTCTGAGAGTTGAACAGCAAGTGGCTGTTTTAGTATCATTACTTAAAGTGTCTCGCTTGCTTGCTTTGATGGAAGGGGACATTGATTGTTTTGAGAATTCTTTAGTATCACAGGAAGTGGGAGGGCTGAGAAACAAAAATACATTTCGTTATGCTAATTTCTGCATAAAGGGGATAAAACTTAGAGTCCCAGTTGAGTGGCTAGTACTGGCACTGACTCATGTTGATGAGTCACTTCGTATAGATGCAGCAGAGTCTCTGTTCTTAAACCCCAAGACATCTAGTCTGCCATCCCCTTTAGAACTGAGTCTGATGAAAGCAGCAGTGCCATTAAACATGAGGTGTTGCTCCACAGCTTTTCAGATGAAGTGGACCAGCTTGTTCAGAAAGTTCTTTTCTCGGGTTCGGACAGGCTTAGAGAGACAAATGAAGCAGGGAAGCTGGCAACCTCTTCTATCCTGTGATGATAACAAAGTCCATTTATATAAGAAAACTGAGGAAACGGTGGTTAATAGAGCGGAGAATCTCTTTCTTTTCATGAAGTGGTTGAGTTCCTCTTTGTTTTTCTCATGTTATCCTTCCGCTCCATATGAGAGAAAAATAATGGCCATGGATCTCATATTGGTGATGCTTAATGTTTGGTCCATTGCACCTTCTTTGCAAGGAAAGTTAGATTCTGTTTCTTCTGAAAGTATTTATCCTTATAATAGGGGGTTTACTTTGCCTGATTCAACTTTGCTGTTGGTAGGATCAATTATTGATAGTTGGGACAGGCTGAGAGAGAGTTCTTTCCGCATTCTGCTATATTTTCCTACCCCGCTTCCTGGCATTTCAGATCAAGACATGGTTTGGGAGGTAATTATATGGGCTCAAAAATTAGTTTGCAGTCCCCGTGTTAGAGAAAGTGATGCTGGAGCTCTGACTTTACGGCTTATATTTAGGAAATATGTATTGGAGCTTGGTTGGATAGTCAGAGCTTCATGTAATGTTGTTTCTTCTCATTCATGGTGTGAAAGGCCAAAAGGGGTTTTTCAAAATTGTACATCTAACTCTCCAACAATAGAATATCTAAGATCACTGATCGATTGGTTGCATGTTGCTGTTGAGGAGGGAGAGAAGGATCTTTCTGAAGCATGCAAGAACAGCTTTGTTCATGGGGTATTGCTTACTCTTCGTTATACTTTTGAAGAATTGGATTGGAATTCCAACACAGTCTCGTCTAGTAGTTCTGAAATCAGAAATGCATTAGAGAAGCTATTGGAGTTGGTCATGCGGATAACTTCCTTGGCCCTTGGGGTGGTTTCTGCAGATGCTTGGTATTTACCTGGGGGCATGGATGATATGGTGGATGATGATGATGTTTTTTTATCTGAGGTTCACCTCGAGATGGATGTGTCCATGTCAGCAGCAGAAGAGGACGTTAAAAACTCAAAACTCGCGCAGGATGTCCAACGACCAGAACAGATTGTTATGGTAGGTTGTTGGCTCGCTATGAAAGAGGTACGTCACTATTTAATGTGTTATGTGTTTTTATTCACGGCACTGCAGCTAATAATGACAATGGCATCCACATATTTTTTGTCAGTAGTTAATTTCTTTTGCTTATAACTGCAAAATGAAGAAATGATGCCCCCTTGCTCAGAAAATAACTGCTTCAATTATATAATTAAAATTATCGAATTGTGGAAAATCTAACATTAATCTCGATATGCCCAAGCTTATTTAGATTATTTCAGTTGCAAACACAGAAAATTATCAATGTAATTTTTTTGTTCCACTTTTTCAGGTGAGTCTTCTTCTGGGAACCATCATAAGAAAAATTCCTTTGCCTACTTCTGAATCATCAAAGTTTGGAAACTCATTTTGTGATGCTGTTGGCCCAACCACATCTGATGTAATGCTTGATTTGAAGCAACTTGAGACAATTGGGAACCACTTCTTGGAAGTCCTCCTAAAAATGAAGCATAATGGTGCAATTGATAAGACAAGGGCTGGATTTACAGCTCTTTGCAACCGTTTACTTTGTTCAAATGATCCAAGGTATTATCTGCTTACTCCTTTGTGCATTGGTGGTGCTTTTGGATCCTACATGTCATTCTGTTCTTAAAGTGGGAAAATTTATAGAAAACGTCATAATATAAAGCATAGGACTTGGCCGTGGATTTTTCTCATTGTCAACTTCTAAAGATGTTTAGAATCACGGAAAAAGAGAAGAATGGTAAACAAAACAACATCGTCATTATTATATGGGTTGAATGAGAAGTTTTAAGTTATTGACTCTTCTAATTTCCTTCCTAAATGGCATTATTTTCCTTCCCTTGAAATTTTTATTATTTTATATTTTTTAGTTATTGAATGGTTGAAAATCTTTCTAGCGTAATAGATCTAGTATTTGTCAGTTGTCAGTTTAAGATTGGATTTTCGGCAGTAGCATTTCATTGTACATAGAATGATATCAGCTGCCAACATTTTGAGCTGTTGCATTGTCTGTTATTGACTGATGTAATTATTATTTGTATTAATGTTTTTATTTACATCATATAGGATTATAGAAAGCATCACTTGGTGTTTCTGCAGAGAGAATGTGGATTCAATAGCATGCTATATATGCACAAATCTATTTTTGTTTTCTTTGTTTGTACCCTTTCTTTCTAATCACAGATAAAATTGATTTTAGTTGGTTTCTGGACATAAATAATTGCTTTCACTTCAAAGTTAAATTGTGTCCATATCTTTTTTAAATTTCTTAACCTGGATCGTGGTTAACCATATCATGGGAACTTAATTTGTAAAATTACGTGCACTCGTGATAAATCTATTTTCTAAGGTCTTCTTCCTCTTTCTCCTAGGCTTTGTAAGTTGACGGAATCTTGGATGGAGCAACTTATGGAAAGAACTGTGGCCAAGGGACAAACAGTGGATGACTTGTTGAGAAGAAGTGCTGGTATTCCTGCGGCATTCACAGCTCTTTTTCTCTCAGAACCAGAAGGTACACCGAAAAGGCTCCTCCCAAGGGCACTACGATGGCTAATAGATGTAGCAAACAGATCTTTGCTGGATCCAACTGAAATGAACTTCACAAACGGTGACACATGTAATAATGTATTAACAAAGTCGAAGCAAGCAACTGTTTCTGCATGGCCACCTGAGATGGATGTGAATGAAAAGGCCTCAAAGCTTCGAGATGAAGGTGTTGTTCCCACTGTGCATTCATTTAATGTACTTAAAGCTGCTTTCAATGATACCAATTTAGCGACAGATACATCAGGTTTTTCTGCTGAGGCTCTGATTATCTCGATACGTTCTTTCTCATCTTCATATTGGGAGGTCCGGAACAGTGCCTGCCTTGCATACACTGCCTTGGTTCGTCGCATGATTGGATTCCTTAATGTGCAGAAACGAGAATCTGCACGCCGTGCATTAACTGGGCTTGAATTTTTTCATAGGTTAGTTTTCAGAATCATCTTTGCCTAACATTTTTTTCTCCCTTGTTTGGGCATTTCTTGCTTGGTTATATGTGTCCATGAACTTCCAGTTTGTACCACTTTAATAGTTTTCCTGAAGTTTAGCAAGGTGCTCATTCTTGTGCTGGAATTTTTGGCTCTAAAGTTCCAGTTTGATATTTTCCTTTACGGTGTTAAACTTATAATCTGTAGTCTGTAAACCTTCATATTTTGTTACATAATTGGAATTCTTGTATATTACAATCTTCTTGTCTGTTGTAATCTGTAAATTTTTGCTTTGTGGGTCATGTACATTGCTTATTGGTAGGATAAAAGGAAAAGAAACCAAAATCAATTTCTGCATACAAATATCAAATGTTAAAGAAATAAAATTTCTAGTAGTATTAATCTATTTTAGGACTTCCTGTCTCTTTCACATTGAGACTCCCATTGCTTTTAAAATGGTTCGTGTGATTCAAACCAGTTGGTTTATTGAACTTCAGCAGTAACTAAAATGATTTTCTATGCGGGCTTTTGTAGATGAATTTGAAATGGAGAAATAGCAGATAAAATGATAAGAATCTCAATGACTGAGATAGGTCAAAGTCGAGGATGAATTACCAAAAAGAGAGAGTAGCAGTAGAAGTAACCAAAAACTCAGGAGGAGCCTTGCCACTGGTTAGTCTAGGTCTAGAGGAGTTTATATTAAGGTTGAATGTTGGAGTCTCAATTAATTTTTCAGGGTAACTGTTGGGTAGAGCCGTAGAGTCGGGTTTGTAGTTCATGGGAGCAATGTGGTGCTCATGCCACATCATAGTTTCACATGGATATGATGCATGCTTCTACTGTGGCTCACTGAGATGCCTTCACATGCACTGGGACTGTCTGAACGGGCTGCAGTAGTGGCAATATTTTGGCTGTAGAGGGGCTGATGTAGATCTAGGGTGGCATTCAAGTGGACCAACAGTCTTCTTCATAAGCTTAACTGCGGTGCAACAGGATGTCTCCATGTGGTGATAGGCAGCCTTCTGGTGGTAGTTGCATGATGTGTAGAGTTGGTCCTTTATATTGTTGCCACATCATGAGGGTATGTCATTTTCGGGTGCCAAGTGATGTTTATCTCTTTGGAGCCATGCCGAGTGCTTGCAAACCTTATGATGTGATCACCTCAGGGGCACACAGACCAAGAGGTGGTCAACTTGGAAAACCTTGGACTTCAGCTATCAAGCATAATACTCCTACTTACCAAGGGGACTATGACATTTTCACATACCTGGTGACCTATATGTTAATAACTGCAGAAAGGGCTAGACATATAAGCGTACCTTGAATTGGATCATGGCGATTGGCAACAACCTTATATTCAATTAAAAAAGCCGAAGTCCTGCTCCTATAACTCAGGAGCACACTAGGAGCATTACTGTGTCTTTGGTCTTCCAATGAGGCTTATCTTAGAATAGGTTATTGTGGCAAAACTTATACAAAGGGTTATCCTCATCATAGTCTTTAGAGATCCTTGTGGAGAAGGCACCAAGGCTTATCTGAGGATAAGAGGTCTTGCCACAAGTCTTATTTTAAGATAAGAGGTCCTTGTGATATTTATTTTGGCATCAAGGAATATCTTTGTAGAATTGGTTTTCGCAATAATATATTAGTGCTTGTAGAGAAGTTTGGGGTCTTGTAAAAAAGATGAAATGTGCCTATAGAGAAAGCGGTGAGGTTGTCTGCAGCTAAACTTGCAAATATAATAGGAAGATCAGGGACTATTAGTAGAGAGACGAATTGCATGGGGATGAAAGAGTGTGCAATTGTGCCTCATTGAAGATGTTTGGCCTGGTAGAAATGTCAAGTATTTAGAAAGAGTACTTTCATAAGTTGAAACGTATAATGTAATTAAATAGATGGATTTAAACTCTTCGCCTTGAGAAGATACATGCACTACTGAAAAGATACAGCAGACTTCATGATGATTCATAAGCCTACTGAGGGTGAGATTTGCTGAGGTGATCATTTAATGAATCTGTAAACAAGCATTAAAGATACTACAAGTAAGTAGACTAAAGATGTTATAATGAACAAAGGTCTCGACTTTTAGTTTTGAGGTCATGGAATTTCATTCACGTTTTGAGACCAGATATTTTGCCATCTGTCAGTTTGTAAGCATGACACATGGCTGTGCAGTGAAAAATATCAAAATTGCATGTAAGTGCCATCTTAATCCCACATGGTGAGGTATAACGTGAGACTTTGGTGCCACGTGTCTATATATATATATATATATATATTTGTGTGTGGGTGTTGGGGTGTTTCTTTTCCCACAATCTTAAAACCTTGAGTTGGATATTCAAAAACAAAGAAAGTTACATTGTTACTCATTTACCTTATCATGGTATTATTAGACCTCTTTTGGTTTAATGTGGGAACTATTCAGAAAGTCGTCCAAAAAGTTAACCGTAAAGTTTCAACTTTGCTTTAGGACAATCTAGTCAAAAATTTCTAAGTGTATTATTTGCATTTTTGTTTCACATTGAAGCATTACTGATTGTGAATGAGAGTTGTAGGAGATTATATCAGGGAGTTGTGAACGTACAAGTGATGGAAATTTTGGTAGTTTAAAGCAGAAGTAGAACCAATTATAAGGTTTGGGAGGAAATATGCACAATTAAACTGTTTGTTTCCTTCAATCAGTAAAAGGTGATATCCTCATTAGTTTATAGTAATTGGTATATGTTTTTCATCTTATTTATACAATATTAGCTGATTTTAGCAAGTAAAACAAGTTTGTCACCACAATCCTTTCGTGCTTTGGTCTGTGATCCAAGTCTAGTAATTGCAATTTAATGGTATGTGTGTTGCCCATGTGTTTGGCAATACTGGGATATAGAAGTTAGGGCCGTTTGAATACTTAATTTTACCAAGAAAAAATGAGAGAGGTTTAAAAACTTCTCCTTGTCTTGGTTGTTGTACATTTCCATTGCTTGCTACATATCTCTCCCCATTATTTAAGGAGTTAGTGATGGTTGTATATCCATAATTATCCTACGTTTTAAACCTCTTGGCACTGTTGGGAATCATGGAGTTGAGGTTTGTTTTATAAGGGGTCATTAGAAGCCGTCATTTGTAAAGCTCCATTCTTATAACTTACCCAACTATCATGCATTCTTGTTTATCGTATTGCAATATAATATCTTTTGTTTCCCTTGACCTACAACTGATTGGATTTTTCTTGTCTGAAGGTATCCTTCGTTGCATCCATTTTTATTCAATGAACTGAAAGCTGCAACTAAGTTGCTTAAGGAGTCCTCCAAACATCCAGAATCCAACTTTGCAAATGTTGTGCACCCAAGCTTGTGCCCCGTGCTAATCCTTTTGTCACGGTTCAAGCCCTCTACAATTACAAGTGAAACTGGAGATGCCCTCGACCCTTTCCTGTTCATGCCATTTATAAGGAGATGCTCCATTCAAAGCAATCTTCGAGTTCGTGTTCTTGCATCAAGAGCCCTAACTGGCTTGGTCTCTAATGAGAAGCTGCCAATTGTCCTGCTCAATATTGCCTCTGATTTGCCTCGTACAGAGGATCAAATGAGATCAGCTCCAGACTCATCAGACACATTCAGCACAGCCAATGGAACACATTGTGCGTCTTTTAATTCAATTCATGGAATGCTACTGCAGTTAAGCTCCCTTCTGGATAATAATTGTAGAAACCTTGTCGATTTCTCTAAGAAAGATCAGATTCTCGGAGACTTAATCCCAGTTCTTGTGATGCGTTCATGGATTGGAAGTCCCAGATTGTGCCCTTGCCCCATCCTCAACGGCAGTTTCTTAAATGTGCTAGATAAAATGCTAAGTATTGCTAGAACTTGCCAGACAAGCAAAAACATTAGTGCCATTTGGAACTTCCTTTGGGAGTTATCTTCAGAATGTTTAGATGTAGAATCTTCTCAAGGGGCATCATATTATGATCCAACTGTAGCAGAACTTCGCAAACAAGCAGCAATTTCCTATTTCAATTGTGTTTTCCAAGCATCTAAAGAAGTAGCTGAAGAAGATATCCTGATGCCACATAAATGCTCTACACCTGCTTCTTTGTTGGTGTTACCTGAAATAGAGAATGCTATTTCTAAATTTCAGGAAAGGTTGATATTCTCCTTATCAGATGCATCATACGAAGTTCGAATCGCAACATTGAAGTGGCTTCTTTTGTTTGTGAAAGCAACCAATTCTGGTACAGAGACCGGTGATCAATCTGTCAATGATACTAGCATTACTTGGTGGTTCAGGACTAACCTCCAGCCAACACTGATGAAGCTTTTAGCAGCGGAGAAGAACCACAGATGTACACATTACCTTCTAAGAATTCTTTTTACATGGAACTTATTGCAATTTCAGAAACTGGGCACCCAACAATGTGCGGAAACAATATATGTAGGTGGCATGGATAGTAATTCAGTATACCAGTTTTGGGATAAATTGGTTTCTTTATACAAGGTCACAAGACACGTAAAGACTCGAGAAGCACTCATCTGTTGCATGGGAATATGTGTAAAGCGGTTTGCAGATCACTTTACAAGCTCTGTTCTTTCTGACAGAGGGATGGGGATTGCCAAAGGATTTAGTCAACCTGATCAATGGGAGAGATCAGCACCGTACGATTACATTACTTATTATGTCAAACTGATTGAACAACATAGTGCCTCATCGGAGCCTGTAAACATGCGGAAGGCAGCTGTAGAGTCGATTGTTGCATCTGGTTTACTGGAACAAGCCAAGCTTATCGGGTCTTCTGTCTTCAATAACCAAATTCCGTCGGAAGATCCAAGTTCTTATTCTGAACCAAAAGAAGCCGTCAATATTTATGCACATAAAATACTGGATGTATGGTTCACATGCATCAAGCTTCTAGAGGATGAGGATGTTGGGCTTAGAAGGAGGCTTGCTATGGATGTCCAGAAGTGCTTTACTTCCCAAAAATCTCGAAAAAGCTGTGAGACTGGGGTGGTTCCAACCCAAGTGGAGAGAGTGATTGAATTGAGTTTTGAACATCTATCTTCAATTTTTGGTCACTGGCTCGAGTACTTCAATTATCTTTCCTCATGGATTCTGAACACAGCTTACTATGTGACATCCAGAGGAGATCTTGTTAGACGGGTTTTTGACAAGGAGATCGATAATCATCATGAAGAAAAGTTGTTGATATGTCAGATCTGTTGTTCCCACTTGGAGAAGCTTCAAATTTCAAGATCATGGGCAGTTGACTTCCCTGACAAACTTGGGGCCAGAAATTTCTTGAAAAAATGGCGAATGAGATTTTTCCATCAGTTGATATCTTTCTCCAATGACCATGTTGGTAAACAGGGAGGGATTGAGTGGATTGGTGGTATGGGTAACCATAAGGATGCGTTTTTGCCCCTATATGCAAATTTGCTTGGCTTTTACGCCCTTTCAAACTGCATTTTTAATGGGGAACCCGAGGATTGTGAGTCTCTGCATTGTGATGCTGTTGAACTTGGGAAAACTATCAATCCATTTCTTAGAAACCCTCTGATTTCGAGCTTATATTCGTTGGTTATTAAGTTACATGAGAAGATGGCCGGTGCTACTGCTGCCCATTTGATCCACATTTCTAGAGATGACTCTACCTGGGATGATTTTGATCCTTATTTTCTACTGAGGTGAGACACAATTTGTATACTGTATTACTATATCTACTTGATCCATGTAGTAGAGATTCATAGGACTTAGATTCTTGGGGGAAAGTAGTCACAAATTTTCTCCCCAAAATATGTATACGGTGTACTGTACTACATTTTTAGCCTACACTGAAATGTGGCTTCTGAAACCCTCAAGTTCACTCATCTTTGGTCATGCTTTACCCTCTTGTTCTCATTATAAGGGCTTATAGTTCGGATCTTAGTAGTTTAGTTTCTGATGGAAAGTGGAGATGTTATCAGCTTCTTATTACAGCCCGGTTTTCTCTGCTGTAATGATCGATGCTGTAAAAATTTTCAACACATTTGTTCTAAATTTTAACAAATTTATTCTATATTTCAACATGTGTTCTTTGTTTTAAAATCTAGAATTAATATGCTGAAATAGGACTTAAGAGCGTTGAAATCTCTTTTCAACATTATTATTTTTCGTTTCAACGCACTTAAATCGTGTTTCAACACATTTGATATATAAAGCAAATTTATTGAAATCTAGAACACGAGCCGTTTAAGCGAAGGATTCTGATGGACTCACGTTGGCTTTAAAATAGAGGCATTAGGAATTTACTATCGTGTAGCTATACAAAAGAGAAGAAAATCATGAAAAATAGTATAGGAACCTTGAAGACAATCACATTTGACCTAGATGTGCATTTTCCAGACTCATTTAAATTAGTAAATTAAGGATTCAGAATTAGTTGCTGATAACCATTTAATGAATAATAATTAAGAACACTATACATACACAAATACATAATAATAGTTTCTTTTCTGCATAGATTCAATTTCATTTGCTATTATTAGTATTATATTAAACTTTCTTGTTTCTCGTAATAAGGGATTTTATCTGCTTTTAAACTTGAACTTAGGCAATGCATTTCTACTTTCTAGACTCACTTCTAATAATAATTTAATGATTCACAATTAGTAGCTAAAAAACTATTTCATTAATAAATACCAATTACACCACATACAAGAATGCATCTCTTTCAATAGAATTTCAATTGCTGTTATTAGTACCATCAGATTTGATATTTCTCATGATATGAAAATTTATTTTCTTTACACTTCAATTTTAATCATTTTGATGGAAACATCGAAGTTTCAAATGTTTGTAAAAAATATTTGTCACAAGGCAAGAACCAGTACAATGGCAGAGCAAAAAGAAGTCTTTCATAACATAAAACCTGATATATATATATATATATATATCATTATATTTGTATATAACTGAAGCAGCAGCAAGTTGTTTAGCTAAAGATTCTACCACAGTCGACAAAATATGGTTCTTAATCCTTGCCAACAGCAAGGTTTGCAGTAACTGAAAATTATGCATGGCACTGCCATGAGCAAAGCGATGAAATAGAGCAAAACAAAAGGCATCCAGACGGTTCAGTCGTCTTCTTCCTCATTACCATCTTCGCCGCCATCATTTTCCTCGTCATCATCACCTCTTTCCTAATTAACAGGCATCATTAAAAAGTCATGAAATAGGAAAGGAATTAGAATAAATATACAGTATTACTTTTAGACTTAAGTCGCATGATAATATTGTATATTGTCTAAGGAAAGTGGCAAACAGAACATAGATGCAGTATATATCAAAATTATATAAATTTATAAGAGAAAATGAAGCAAAACAGAAATAAACACGAGAGTTCATTCACAGGGTGGCAATGGAGTGTCGATGGGGATAACGCTTCACCCTAACCTAAATACAATATTTCCAGCAATTGTTCCCCAGAAGCAGAAGAGAGTTAAGAAAATCAGTGGTTGCATAAAATAGTAGGCTATGAGAATGTGGTCTCGATTTAGTCGTCAAGTAACAACATATCAAGTATGTTTTCCCGCATTCACATAATGGACTGGTGATGAAAGAAAAAAGTCGGTAAATTTAAATAAATAAATCAATACTTAGATGACTAATGCATGAAAGCTAATGTTTGTCCATAAAAAGATAAGCTGTAATATTCTCTTGCGTATTAACAAAAAGATTAGGTTTTAGATATAGCATGTGCCCCAAATTAGGACCTTTCATCGCCTTGATCCCTAAGGCTTAAAGTATGGAGCTTTAAGACTCATAAATAACCAGACTGGTTTACTTCAGGATTCTTTAGCAGAAACAATCCGTTTGAAGAACCAAACTGACCCACTGGCTGGTACACCAGTTTATAAGTTTAAGTCAGTCCAATACACTTCTGGTTAACGCTGGTATAATATATGCAAATGTGACAAGGACAACATGATTATACACTGACAACAAAGCAAAATTGACAAGGTGTAAGCATGAGAATCAATCAACTCCAACTAACAAAGAGGGGGAAAAAAAAGTCCCACCCTCAATGTGCAAGCATGTGTGTGTCAGAGAGACAGGAGAATGGAGAAGCATACAAACAATTATACAGTAACTGGTCAAATGATTTCATCTTAATTTACCACTTCATCATCTTCATCTGCATCAGAGTCTTCTTCATCAGCATCCTACACCAACAAAATTGCAGATTTCCTCCTCTTAGACCAAAGAAGAATGGAAGGATAACTTAATTCCACAAGAAGATAAATGTGTCGACAAAAAATTACATTGTTAAAATATTTGAGAGGATTAGGCCACAAATCCTCTTTAATTATATCTGCCACCTGCAATTTTAAGGTGGAAATTAGGCAAGGAAAAAGTGGAAGCTGGATAAACGAAGTTTGGAACTCTCCCTCCTCTTGACTTCCAAATCCAACAGTAGCTTCAAATGTGTAATATGCAATAGTAACACATTCAGTTAAAATAAAGAAATTCACCTCATCATGAAGCCCCTCCACAATATCTTTCTGTTGAGTCTCACCAAACCAGGTAAAGAAGCTGCATTCACAGTGCGTTGTCAAAATGAATCAGTGAAATGTCCATTACAGCAGTAAGGAAACAAAAAAAATCCTATTTTCTTTCTAAACCATTTTTTTTTTTTTGGGGGGGAGGGGGGAGGTGCCTGTAGTTTCTCATGATCATACTCTTTACATTAAATTTTTATTTTACTAAAAAGAAAGCAGAATTTTTTCATGGAACACAGATAGAAATGTGGCTAGTATTAAAAAACTAAAGGTCAGAGATCTAAATTCTTGGATATTGTTAGAGGATATAAATACTAAAGTTGCATCCTCACTAACAACTTAAGCTTGAGCAGATGGTGGTTAACATGGTATCAGTCACCCTATGATTTAAAATGAAACACGTGTAGGACCAAAAGAAGACCACACATGAGGGGTCGTGGTAGAGGATCCTACCAACTTAAGCTTTTAGAGGAAATGATAGTTAACACATATAAATCATGAACATGTATACCTTTCCAACATTGCTTTAGTATTTCACAGCTCATTCACTTGTGCGGGCATGGATAGATAAAAAATTAACAAACTTCAAAATTGTTATTTGCTAATGAAACAAGAACTGTGAGATCTAACTTCAGTATGTGACCCTCACAAAATGCAGCCAGAAAAGATTATACCGGACTTATGGACAGTAAACAAATCCATAATTAATTACTTAACAAAAAAAATAAAAATAAATCCATAATTGGAATTTTCAGTTGCACTTTGTTTTTATTTTTTGTGATTGATAAAGCATTGTATAATAGAAAATTCAACAGAGACTGTTTGAAAATAATGACAGAAAAAGTCAAGAAGCTAGCAGCTGTGGCATATAACATATCAATACAGATTTTGGATGTCTATGACGCCAAGGAGAGGAAAGCGGAACAACATGATGGAATACAAAACCATATTTTTTCATTAACACTAAAAAAACAACTATATAATTACTCTTTTAAAAAGCTAACAGTGGCATGACATTAAAAATATTATGCAGATGCAATACAGCAAGAAACGAAGAACCTGCATGCTTCACCTAATAACTGTGGCACTGTGATAGATACATCACAGACCACAAAGTAAATATTGGCCCCAACTAGCAAAACAAATAAAATTGGTTTATGAGTAGCTGCAAACGAACCAATCGGTTCATGAACAACACTCCCCTCACTAAAGGTGCACTCAAGTTAATCTGTTAAAACACAAAGTTAAGCTCAAGCCCAATGTCCAAGCTTGTGAAACAAGCCAAGTGGCCCAAGCTCAAAAAAGACAAAACCCAACTTAGTTAGGCTTGGCATGGTCGGTCGCTGCAATAAGCAAGTCTTGCCATTCATCTAGGTTTTACAACAATATAATAATGTGACAGTGAACATGTCACAAGGAAATATCAAAGAGCACCCAAATCTTTTGTATGGAATTGTTGCACCCCTAATTTGAAGGTGATGGCATTCATCAATGCTTTTTTATAATAAGACTCAAAAAAAATTGTTTCAGATTCTAACTTTAAATTGAACAGCCAAACTTTTCTGTATACATCCATATAGATGAAAGATGTAAATTGCAGATATGCATAAAACCTCCATAAAATTAAATTTCTACTATACATTGACATGTGTGCATCATAGTCACAATTTTTTTTTTTGTTATTTCAGTGTTTAATATTGACCATGCAGAATACTAAAGGCAGACCTCCAGGCCTTCCCACTTGCCCAATATCCTAACACCAACCAAAAATTTTTAACTACTGATACAAATTTAGCATTACTAAAGAAATAAAATTAGTGAGAAAATGCACCTTTCTTCAGAAGCTGGCCGTTTGTTTCCTTTTTTCTCATGATTAACTCCATTAGCATTGCCCTTAACGTGTCAAAATTCAACTTCTATAAGATACATACATGAAATCAGACATAGAAGAAGCTTAAGGGGTGTCGCCATTACCATGCCTTCCTTCCACTTGATGGTCGTACCAGTTATCTTAGTCGTTCCTTCGTCGAAGAATGTAAATGTTTTGGTCAGCTTTGCATCTTCAAAATAAGGGTTTGGCTTGAAGTTCTGAAAGTTTGTAGTAAATTGCAAAATGTTAGCAACACCTCAACAAGAGAAGTAGAGAACTATTAGAAGCGAATAAGCACACTAGCACCCACAGATATATAGAAATCTAAACACTCTTTTAAGTATGCCTAAGGACAACTAAAAACACTGTAGGGAAAGAAACTTACAAATGAAATCGAGTATCCTGACTTCACATCTTTAAAATCCTCCACATCAAGAAAATTTAAATACTTGAAAATCTGGGTCAATGAAAAATGTGAAATTACAGAAATATCCATCCTAATTCGGTATTAATGCCCAAGAAATCAAGAATAAAGGACTTCATCAGTCTAAAATCAGTACCCAGAAAATTTAAACCAAAAATAAAAAATCTATTAATTGAATATCAGAAAGAAGATATATGGAGAAGTTTGTATGTGAAAATGATTAGTTTTGTCCAATTTAATACTCCGTATAATAATTTTTCACATCAAATGCCAAACCTTTTGGTCTTCCTCGCTTAATAGATCACCTAGTGCAGGATGACTCAAGAACTGTACATAGAAATAAGGACAGAGTGATTATAATGTGAAATTCCAGAAACACCATTGTTTTATTAAAGGTCCTTAATGAAATGAATAGAGTGCAGTTGAATCACTTACAGCAGTCAACCAAAAGTCAGGAATAGATTTGATGATCTCATTCCGTTTAATATAAACAGGCCTTCGTATCTCGTTATACTTCTGTTCAACTTCCAATACTCTGTCACTGGCTTCTTCATTAACCTGTATGGTGTAAATGAAAACAATCAGGTTTCTAGAGATTATGTTAGATGCCGCAAGAGGAGGGGGAGGGGCAAGAGGAAACTTAAAAAGAGCTTAGAATAATTTCATCAGTTTAAGAGGAAGAGAAGAGAGATAAAAGGGTTCACATATGCTACCTTTTATTACTTATATTCCATGCTCAGAAGTTGTACTTCTCAGGTGATGGCTTTTGTAAGAAGAAGAAGAATAAGAAGAAGACTATAACAGCACCAAGTAAATACATCAAAGAGGAACCTTGACCGGGAGTTATGTCATTTGTAGTTTAGTTTACCATTCATTTAGAAGTACAAAGGAAAATCTTTATAAGATGAACATAATCCATATCGCTACATTGGTTAGGAACAATTCAATAGCTTGCTTTATGTTCCTTAAAATCTAATAACAGCGCAACCAACTCCTAGCTTACCTCAGATTACATTGCAATTAATTTATGAAGTAAAAATCCAACTGGTAGAACAAAAGATCTACATTCCTTAATGCTAGGTTACATGACCATGGGATTGTACCTCGAGTAGGTATATGTGTCTAAGTGTCAATTCTTGTAATTCTTAGTACTTAATATACAGGTTATGATATAAAAACAGGGTTTGGTTACTTGTCTAAAGAAACCAAAGAGGAGAGTAACGTGCAAAAAATGTGAGTTATAAGAAGGAAATAAACCCTCACAATGTGGCTACTTGTCTTAAATATAATCAAACAGGAAGGGATAAAGTGCAAAAAGAATATGGGAAGTTTCCATGTTCTTTAGAATTTTGAAAAAATTGGGGCATAATTTTGGTCTTTCACAAACTTGGGATACCAAAGGTTTTATAAGCAAAATTTATGGAAGCGTGTTAAATTTGATTTCAAAGCCAACCAAACAAAAGAGAGTAAAAACCGCAAGTCTCTATCTTTGACATTAATGTTGTCGCATGGAAATTATTTCCCAGTTAATCTCATTGAAAGGTTGGCCTTCTCCCATTGTTTGGACACAGATGAAGCCATGTTAAATCTCCTCTCTACTTAACTGTATAGTGCAGCACAAATATGTACATTGGGGAGTTGGGGCTATATAACAAGTCTATGTGATATAATACCCCAACAAATAGAAATAAACAAACAAAAGGAAGCAATGGCAAAAGCAAAAATACAGGGAAAAAGATATAGTTAAGACTTACTAAACAAATTCATGAATTGAAAATTTCAAAATAATTAATGGATAAACCAAAAAAAATTATGAAACATAAAATAAGGAAATAATTTAGACTATTGCATTACAAAGTCTCCACTTGCCATATTCGTTTCCTTTTCAATTGAAACCAAGGTGTTTTTCTGCAATGCAAGAACTTCTAGTTTTCTATGTTTGCCTAAATCAATGAATAGTTAAGAACCAAAATCAAAATATCAAAAGATGAATAAAAAGGAAAGCCACATCTAACCCTTTTCTATTTTTCCTTTCCATTGACTTTCTTCCAATGAAGAGTAAAAACGAAGCATTTGGAAATGTTGATGCAAGGGAAATGAAAACTTTCTAGAAATCACTTACTTTCTTGGGAATCTTTTAAGCATTTTTTCCTTTCATTCATTCTTATCGAAAATTCAATTGAAGGACAAAAAGATAAGAAATTTATGGCTGCAAGAAGTAGAAGCACTAGATTCATTTAACCATCGCCATCTAAAAGAGCCATATCGTAAATAACATCAACAAGAGAACCTATATACTTCATTTTCTATTACACCGGTTTCAAACCTAATGTCATGGTTATAAATGTCTATATATGCATGTATACTAAAGTACAGAGCAGTGGCAAACCTTCTTGATCTCATCTTGGATATCCAACAACTTATCGATAGATACATGAAGCTCACTCAAAGTCAGACGATCTTCTTCCATATCACTATCGGAGGAAAATCAAATTTGACTTTTCGATAAGAACAAATGAAAAGAAAAAATGCTTAAAATAAGGCTTTGAAGATTGTATAAAAGGCGCTCAAACGGGGGTCTCATCCCAAAAAAAGCTACACCGAAAAGTCAATTGAATGCATTTGATGCTTTTACTTCTTGTCAGCCTTAAGTTTATTATCTTAAGGGTAAAAAGAAGTAAAAGCACTGGCTGCATTTAATTAGCGCTATCGCAAATTTCAAATAAATGAATGCATCTGGTACTTTTACTTCTTGTCAGCCTTAAATTTATTATCTTAAGACTGACAAGAACTAAAAGCACCAGATGCATTTAAGAATCGCCATCTAAAAGTCATATCACAAATTTTAAATACATTATAAAAAAAAACAATATAATAGAAAACTTTGGACCAGTGAGAGTACTAACATTAACAAGACAAATTATATACTTCATTTTCTATTAGATTGGTTCGAAACCTAATCTCATAGTTATACATGTATATGCTATTATGCTAAAGTACACAACTTTGGCAAGCCTTCTTGATCTCATCTTGGATATCCAACAACATTTTTTTTGATAAGAAAATATCCATCAATATTAAATGAGCTTCTTGTATCCATCGATAAGTTGCTGGATCCAACAACTTATCGATGGATACAAGAGGCTCAATGTTAGTTTGAAATCTAAAACCCAAGATTCTTTGTGGGGACCACTATTTTAACTTATAAGTGACCATAAAATGTTTAGGTTTTCCGAAATAATCTAGAGGTGAATAAAAAATAAAAAAATAAAAAGGAAATTATCAAGACATGTAACAATTGTAAATTAATTTTTAAGGTTAAAACATTAATTCACCTCAAATTAAAATAATATTTTTTCTTCTCCAACCAATTCGAAATATATTAATTTTAGTCGCTGAGCTTGCATGGCTTAATTTAATGCTACCAAATGACAGCCCTCACATTGTAGCATTAAATTAAGCCATGCAAACTTATTGGGTGAGGTGCTCTTAAAAGCACATTTAACACTTCATAACTGCTAGTTCTAATACCTCTAACAAAGCAATTTTTTTTTTTTTTTTTCCTTTTTTGATAAGAATTCATTAAAGAGCACCCAAAAAGGGGACGTGGCCCAAGATAAACTGTACAAAAACCTATGTTTTGCATGGCTTACGTTACAAATTTGACTTTAACAAAGTCAAATTTATAACGGAAGTCATGCAAAACATAGTTCATTTAACCGGCATTCACTCTTTTTTATCACAAACAATTCAATGAACTGAATTCATTTAACTATGGGTTAAAAAAAAAAGACGTGAACTATTACGGTTTTGAAAAATAAAAAATAAAAAAATCATGAACTATTATTTTGGTATAAAACTCCTTGAACTATCCAAAATATTTACAATGTCCTCCCTACCATATAATCCAGTTCAAATTGTGACGCAAGTTTGTGCACATAAAAAATATTGGGCTTTTATGATCATTATGCCCCTCACCTAATTGCAATGCTCCATTATTTATTTATTTATTTTATTTTTGGTTAGGTAAGTACTCATACCCACATTTCTCACAAATTGCCCACTACATGGCTCGAACCCTCACCCCCTCTTTAAGGGAGGAGAGGTTATACCATTGGGATAATGGCCCATTGGTTATCGTAATGCTCCATTATTATAAAGAGAAAATGCAAAAAGAAACCCTGAACTAATAGTCTAATAGGTTTTTGCAAATAACCCTGACATTGCAAAAAAATTCCTAAACTATCAAAAATTTGCAAGTTATTTCATTCATGTAACTTGTAATGTTAAATTACTTATTTACCCATCACGTGGGATGAAATAATTAAAAATGAACTAAAAAACTTAAATTTAAGAGAAGACATGGTGTGTAATAGGAAAGAATGGAAAAAGAAAATTCATTGGGTAAACCCCATCATGAGATAAAGGCAAGGATGACGACAACGACGGCCCATTATTAAATTGAGTTGTTTTGATTAGTTTTCTTTGCAATTAAGTTATCTACTAATTTAATATATATGCATATGTAGGGTAAATTGCATATATGCAAGTAGTTTTCTTTGTTATATTTTCATATGTACACATACATGTGTGTATATATAAATATTATATGTATATTTGAAAGTAGTTTTCTTTGTTATATTTTCATACGTACACGCACATGTGTGTGTATATATATACACATGCATATGTATGTATATTGAAAACCTTTTGGATAGTTCTGTTTTTTTTTTTCCCAAACAAATAGTTCAGGTTTTTTTTTTTTTTTTTTGGTGCAAAACCATGATATTAGAGGGAAGTCATTTATAAGGGCATATAGGTAATGTTATTGTGCCATTAACGGTTGACTAACGACTTGGTGTTATTTGCAAAGGCTGGATAGATCTAAGGGTTTTTTTTTTTTTTTTTTAGTTCGAGGGGTTTTATGAAAAATGGTGATAGTTTAGGCTCTTTTTTTTTACCCTTTAAAATAATAATTTTCATTTGATTCTAAATTGTTTTTCAGTTAATTGGACTCAATCCAAATCTAGACACGATTTTTTAATTTTGCTTTTCTTTTAAGTAGGTAATTTTAGAGAACTTGACATTACCATAATTGCAAGATTTCTACTTTCGATGATATATCTCTTATTGATACAAAGCACACAAAATTGAGTGGCAATGGTGTATCATACCAAACATATGCCATGTTGACAGGGTCACCTGGTGGTTTGGGTTTGTATGACAAGTCCAAGTAACGTGGATTTTATGTATAAAATGAACAAACAAAAGGAAGCAATAGAAATATATATCTAAAAAAATATGAAACTTGAGAATTGCTAACACTTTGCACATATGGCAGAATTTGTTTAAGTAGTTTATTTTGATTAGAATTTACCATCTAGAATAAGATTAAGAAACAAAAAAAATAAAAAATACAAGGACCACAATCAGCCCTCTATCCATTTTCTCTTATTTGTTTAAATATTTAACAAAAATTAATGGCTTCACTGGGTGAAACAAATCAAGCCCATGTTGGGTACCTTCCACACAATTTAAAGTACCCATATTGCATCATCTATGACAAAAGTCTTTATTTAAAGTGGCAAATTGTTTTTTATATATATTTTTAATCCAAGAAAAAATATGCAATTGTTAATGAACTTATATTTTTATTCAGCAAAGATATCACAAACTTCTAAATACTTTTTGGTCACTTATATAGCAACTCCACATATAACAAAGAGTCTTAAAGCATTGGAAAATTTGGATTTTGTTTTCCCATAAATACCTTCAAACAACCTCGACAATATAAGTAATCCCCTTAACCAACAATACTACCCATCTTCCTTATAATTCTTGACATATAAATATAGGGATAGGCATAAATCTAGAGTTTGAAACATTTTCCTCCAGCATGATAGTAGACCATCGGGTTCAAAACAAAATTTTGTACTTAGTCAAACTAAAATTAAAGTTTTATATATGGACTTGACACTAACTCTTACAGATAGATTTTCTACCTTCAGCAGCAAGGACATCATGAAATTTTCAGTTTCATTTTCCCATCGTTCGGGCATAAGTGCATAACAGCCATGTTGCAACTCGCAACTGCGGCCCACACCCATACTCATCTCATGTCAACACGGGGGCTTGGGCTAATATGATGAATTCGGTAACATAGATTTTACGTGTTACATGAACAAACAAACAAAGTATAGTGAAGAAGAAGAAAAAAAGTCAAGAATCACTAAACAGATGATGCAGAATGCAGAAAAATTGCGACTTTAGCCAATATAAAAAACTAAAAATACATTAAACATAAAATTTAGGAACACTTTTCGCTCTACCATTTGTTATCCTTGTGCTTGTCTATAAATGCAAAAAGAATTAACCCTTTATATGGTTCCCCAAATGAATAGAAGTTAGGAAATCAAAATGCTAGACAATGGACATGAATAATGCGTTCCAAACTATTTTCCTCTTCTTTCCCTCCTTATTTCTCATAAAAGAAAACCTAAAAAGGAACCTCCGAAAACCATGATAGAAGGAAAATGGAAAATACTTCATTTTTCATGCACGAATTTAGCAAATTTCGAACAAGAACTACATTGCATGCGAAACATAAGAAAACATTCAAAATCAAAACCCAACAAAAAAGCCTATAAAAAATGCATTTAACACCACGATCTAAGCAAACGAGGTCACCATTTTCATGTCTATACAATGATTCGTCACATAAACACAAGACCCTCTAACCACTGATATCAAACATCAACAAGAATTATGTATTTTAAATAAATAAATAAATAACTATTCTGAAAATCTACAATTGACATATGGGCTTATACATACAATATATATATAAAGAGAGATGGTGAGAAGCGAACCTTCTCGAGCTCGTCTTGGACCTCCTGCAATTTCTCAATGGACAGGACGAGTTCACCGTCAATGTGGTCTGGATCGTCCTCCTCAGGTCTCTCGGCGACCTTTGATTTCTTTCCAAGTTCAGCGACCATCTTTGAAACCCTAGCTTTGGTGGCTAAAACCCTAGCTTTGGCTCGGAGGAATGAAAATGAAACTGGTGTTTGTAGTGGTAGAGACTGATCTACCTATGACGCCAAAAGGGAAAGGGTAGTGAGAATTCTGAGCCCCTGGACAAGAGAGTGTCAGGCAAAAGGGACTTCTACTTCTTAGGACTATGATTAATGCGGTGTGGTGATTCTAAAGCTTTTTTCATAACAAGAAGAAGATATCGAATGTTTTTATGCTTCTAACACTATTTGTTTGTGGGTGGGACCAAATGGCTAACATATTTGTTTTGGTTTTGGTAGAGTGTTTGTAATAATATTTATATAATATTATTGTTATAATGAATAATTTTTAATATTTAGGTTTGAAAATGATATTCCTAAGAAGTCTCCCTTGTGAGATGAGCCACAAGTTTTCCTTTCTTTTCTTGTAGAAAAAGTCTCAAGCTCTCCTTTCATTTTCAAAATAAATATCGTACTTTCAATTTTTTATTTTTTTTTTTGTCCCAGGATAAATATTCAATTCAAATCAAAGTGTTGTTTTTTTTTTTTATGACATTGCCAATTTAAGCTTCTTGCATTGAATTTATAAAACGTAAATCATTATTCATTATCAATAGATCAATACAATGAAAAAAATACTAAAATTCATCCTCTTAAAAAGTCACCTCCAGTGCCATCGCCGCTCCTATCATCACCTTCCACTGCTACCACCTCCACCATCACATCGCCACCGCCGTCACCCCTACCACTACTACCTTCCACCACCGCCGACTTCTAATAGCTCAGCACCAATCAAGAATCCCCAAGGGATTCCAAGAATTCTTGTTATACATTCATTCCAACCCTCAACCCTCTTTTCTAGATTCATCGATATTGAATCAATCGAACGCACTTCTAACACCTGTTCTACTTT
>JAOTQH010000046.1:1550956-1561480 GCA_025631255.1 Cornus kousa
TTGCTGTCAGCTTATACGCCTTTTGTTATTGTGCTCATCCAGTTTTCCCTACTCTTTACACTTCTATGAAGAAAAAGCATCAATTCTCAAAGGTAAAGCAAGGTCTTCGAATTCACTCCAAGGTGGTTTTAACTGATTTAGTTACTGGCTTTTACTCTGCTTTTATACATTGTAGGTTTTGCTCATATGCTTTGTCATCTGCACCATCAGTTATGCATCAATGGCGATTTTGGGGTATTTGATGTTCGGATCAGCCCTTCAATCACAGATAACATTGAATCTCCCAACACACAAAGTAAGTTCAAGAGTGGCAATATATACACCCTTGGTAACTCCCATATGTAAGTATGCGTTGATGGTTAAACCGATTGTGCATGCTATTGAAAACCGGCTTCATCGTTACTGCAACAACAGACCCTTTAGCCTTCTGATCAGGACCATCTTGGTAATGAGCACCATTGTTGTAGCCGTGACCGTCCCTTTTTTCGGATATCTCATGTCTCTTGTTGGAGCTTTTCCAAGTGTTGCCACTTCATTTTTAGTACCATGCTTCTGCTACTTGAAAATTTCCGGTGGGCTTGGATTTGAATTACAGATCATAATTGTCGTTGTGCTTATGGGTATATCATCTGTATTGATCGGTACTTACGCATCTTTGGTAGAAATAATAGCACATTTGTAACAAGTGTTGAGACTTTTTTTTGTTTAATGGACTGACATGCTTGTTTATTCCATGGTGATAGTGTTTTCATTATTCCTTGTTTTATAAATTTGAAAAGCGAGGTATTAGGAATTGAAGATTTGTGCCTAATCCTATTAGTAAAGTCAAGTAATTGTGTAATGAATTATTTTCTCCAGAATCACTCCATTGGAGTCTTTAGCACCATCTGTTCATTAGTAATTCTATATGAAACTTAGCATCATACTGTCACAAACCAAACCCTGCAAAATTCAAAATTATAAATATATTTAGATTAATCTGATTCTAATGTCCCCAAATATCTGAAAACACACTTGTAATCCAATTAATCACATAAGAAATTTAGGTATAGATTAAGCACTAGCAACCAATGCAGAAAGTTTAAGCAACCATAAATGATTGGTTCACTATAGTGATATAGAACATTTCTTTAGCATATATATATTTTTTCTAATATATATATTTTACAAAATACCAAAAATAGAAAATAAATATATATATTTTACATAAAAAAATATTTTAATATTTTTCCTTTATTTATTTAATTTTCGAATCTAGCTATCGCATTGTGCCATGTCATCAATAAAAACTAAAAAGCATGACGCCAAAAAAAGAAAAGAAAAGGAGGAGGAGACGTTCGGGTCAACAAGTTATATGCTTTGTTCAATTTGAATTAGATACAATCATATCAACGGTGATTATACAGCAAGTTCATAGCAATGCCCATCCTAAAACCTTCATCAAACTTCCACGCTCTTCTCAACAAAGACTTGTCTTCTCTGCTCAAACTAAACCAAGTTCCCTCCTTTCTCGAGGACGTCACCAAGTACTTGAAACTATCAGCTGACACCAAAAACCTGAAGCTTGGTAGAGTAATTCATGCCCAGTTGATTGTTACCAATCAAGCCTCACCCGTCCATGTGATTGAAAACAATTCCTTGATCAATTCTTACATGAAATGTGGCCACGTTTTGATTGCTCGCCAACTGTTTGATAGAATGCGCATACGAAATGTAGTTTCATGGAGCGCTTTGATGGCAGGGTATTTCCATAATGGGTTTGCTTTGGAAGTTCTCAGATTATTCAGAACTATGATTTCAGTGGATTATTTGAAGCCGAATGAGTACATATTAGCGACGGTTCTTTCTTCTTGTTCTAATAGAGGATCACTCAAAGAGGGCTGGCAGTGTCATGGGTTTGTATTGAAGTCTGGATTGGTGTTTCATCAGTACGTAAAGAATGCGCTTATATACGTGTACTCGTTGTGTGCAGATGTTGGCGGGGCTATGAGGGTTTTGAATTCAGTGCCTGGATCAGACAAGTTTACTTACAACTCCATTATAAATGCGTTTCTGGATCATGGGTATTTGAGCGAAGCATTAGAAGTTTTGGGTACGATGGTGGCTGAATCTGTGGCGTGGGACAATGTCACTTATGTGAATGTTTTTGGCCTTTGCACTCGTCTTAAAGATTTGAAACTGGGTTTGCAAGTTCACAACCGTATGCTGAGGAGTAATGTTCAGTTTGATTTATTTGTCACTAGTGCGATTATAGACATGTATGGGAAATGTGGTAAGGTTTCAATTGCAAGGAAAGTTTTTGACGGGTTGCAAACTCGAAATGTGGTCTCCTGGACGGCAACATTGGCGGCTTATTTACAAAATGGGTGCTTCGAGGAAGCATTGAAACTATTCATAGAAATGGAACTTGAAATTGAGAATATAGTTCCAAATGAATATACCTTTGCTGTATTGTTGAACTCTAGTGCTGGTCTATCGGCAGTGGGATATGGGAGTTCATTACATTCACGTGTCCAGAAGTCGGGGTTTAAGGATTATATAATTGTGGGGAATGCTTTGATCAGTATGTACTCGAAGAGTGGCAACATAGAAGCTGCAAATAAAGTATTTACACATTTGAGGTATCGAGACTCCATTACTTGGAACGCAATGATATCTGGATACTCTCATCATGGGCTCGGTAAAGAAGCGTTGGCGATATTTTACGACATGTTAGCTGCAGAAGAGCATCCTAACTATGTAACTTTTGTTGGGGTTCTTTCTGCTTGTGGACACTTGGGTCGAGTACAAGAAGGGTTTTATTATTTGCACAAGTTAATGAAACAAATGGGCATTGAACCTGGACTGGAGCACTATACCTGTATTGTTGGGCTTCTGAGTAAGGCTGGATTACTTGATGAAGCTTTGAATTTCATGAGGCTTACTCCAGTGAAATGGGACGTGGTTGCTTGGCGTACTTTGGTTAGTGCTTGTCAAGTACATCGGAATTATGGTTTAGGGAAGCAAGTTGCAGAATTTGTCTTACAGATGGATCCTGATGATGTGGGAACTTATATCCTTTTGTCTAATATGCATGCCAAGGCAAAGAGGTGGGATGGAGTTGTTAAGATCAGGAAGTTAATGAGAGTTATGAACATAAAGAAAGAACCAGGGATGAGTTGGACAGAGATAACAAATAATACTCATGTTTTTGCTTCCGATGACAATAAACATCCAGAGGCTAGTCAAATTCGTGATAAGGTAAGGGAATTGTTGGCCAAGATAAAACCATTAGGGTATGTGCCAGATATTGCTGCTGTACTGCATGATGTGGACGAGGAACAGAAGGAAGATTATCTTAGTTTTCATAGTGAGAAGTTGGCCATAGCATATGCCCTCATGAAAACACCTCCAGAAGCACCAATCCGAGTGATTAAGAACCTTAGGATGTGCGATGACTGCCACTCTGCTATGAAATTTATCTCAAAGGTCACAAACAGGGAAATAATCATAAGAGATGTCAACCGCTTTCATTGTTTTCGCGATGGACGCTGTTCATGTGCAGATTATTGGTGATGTATTGATGCTTTTTGGTCATGTAATGGGTGACTAGTGGAGGAAATTTCAGCTATGGAACAGAGGTCACTCGCAACAATTCAGCCTCCATGGCAGCTCAAAGATAATAAGCTCATTTTGAGGATGTCCCTAGCCACCTAGACATATGTTAGTTCTTCAAATCAGATATTCCTCAAAACATGGATTTTTTACTTTTAGTTATTTTCTTGATTAAAGAATTGTTACAAACTGTTTTTTCTCAGGTCATAAAACTCTAGCAAGGGGCTTAATCTTCTACAGACCTGTGTTACCTGAAAATTTACAAGGTCCGGTGGAAACATTGCCACCTGATGATATAAGTACTCACACGCGCATGTCAACGAACTCTTGAATCAGGATTTGCCCACATGGAAGAGTTTTCCCAATTCCTACAGCTGAATCTGTGGCTTTTAGTTCATTTATGACCTAGGTAGCCTACATTTTCCATCAGACACTGCTCACTTATCTCATACATGGTAATGTGACAAGAAAAGTTTGACAAAAGGGGTGCCAAATGTTAAATAGCCAAGATGTTTTCTTGTAAGGAAGAAGTTTGATGCAATTTACAAGGATTTCACTTCCAAGAGGAACCATTGGGAATTCACAAGATTCACTTCCAAGAGGAACCATTGGGTCATCAGCCCGGATGATATGATCTCCTCCCCAAAAATCTTAATGTTGCATTTACACGCTTCAAGTTGCATGCTATCAAGGTACACAATCTTTGCCATGAACTATGCTATTTGGAAAGAAATTATACTCTCTTTTTTTCGGAAGTTCAAACAAAGAAATTGTATTTCATTGTTGGGTGGTATCGAATACCACAAAGGAAGGATAGGAAATCCCACTTCTAATAATGTCAATTTTTAATATAAAATCCCAGTGGTACTGATGTCACTTGTTGTATTACATGTTTTTCTTTTCACCCTTTTCCTTGAGGAATCTATATACTAAAATTTAAAGTGATTTCATTATACAGGAAGATCTTCTTTTCATTATTTTATTTATGGGTGGGTGGGGGGAGGGGCTAGGGTAGTTGTCTTAATTCATATTAGTTCTTCAAAATATTTTACAGTTGAAAGTCGAAACCATCAATTTGATTCGAACCAATCCAAATTAAACAATTTGATTCAGTTATGTATATTAAAGGTTTGGCTCATGTCCCAAATTAGTGGAACTGTTAGGATCGATTAGTTTCATTGTTTAGATGTCACAAAAATCGAATCAATTTGAATTGAAACCATAATATTTATATTGTTCTACATATGTATATTTGATTTTAATTATAGGTTGATAGATTTTATTACCCATATTCTGTTTGGTTCAATTTAGCTGGTTCATCCGTTGAGTTTTAATTATATTGGAAGTGTTAAAGATTGATTTGGTTCTACTTATCAAAAAAAAAAAAAACGGAAGATCGATTTGGTTCTTCTTTTACTTTCTAAAATGAATCATGTGAAGCCATCTGCTAGGAATTATGATTCAAAATTCATGTTAACATTCCCAAACAGCCAGACACTTTTTATTAATGAGCCCTAACTGGGGGCACAGAGATTAGATATACAACTTGAACTACAATTCTATCTTTTGGAATGGTTTTGAAATTAGAAGCGTTCTTCACCAACTAATTTCAAAACCAAAGCACTCTTTCTCAAGTCCCTACTTTTGAAGAAGAAGAAGAAAATATGTACTTATTTCATAACAGAAGCAACAAAGATGTATAAAAAGGAATATAACGAATTTGATTTCTTATAAATCTCAAGCCTTTCAAAAAGAATAATAATTCAGCAGAAGCTGTTCTCCATAAATTTAACAAATTCATTGAAATCTATCCTCCCGTCTCCATTTTCGTCGAAAACCCCTATCATTTTCCTGCAGTTCTCCATCTCCAACCCATCTTTGAAGCCCAGAACGCACAGAACTCTCTGCAATTCCCTTGCATCAACAAACCCATCTCTGTTCTCATCAAACACATCAAAAGCTTCCTTCACCTCCTCCAAGCTTGGCTCCTTCTCGTCAAACATGTCAAAAACGTCATCAGAACTCAACCTCTCTTCAATCTTCTCACCTTCAGGATGGCAAACAAGTCCCAGTCTTTGCATCACCGTCTCGACATCGACCCTGCATAGATTCCCATCTTCTGAGGAAGGCTGGTTTGAAACCTCCAACTCCTGGTTCTTCTCCTCAGCTTGAACTTTCAAATCTTCAAATGAACCAACAAGTTGGGATTGAATAAAAGACCTGGATCTTGAAAAAAACTCGAAAATTCTTTCATTCTTGTTAAAAACTATGTGAAAAAAGAAGAATTCAATCATTCCAAAAACGAGGAAAGCAAGTTGAAAAGTGTTTAGTGATATGTTCTCAATTGGGAAGTGGTTTAAATTGTAGGGAGACATGGCTAATATATATGTAAGTATATAGAAAGAAATAATGAAAATGAGTACTACTTGTATTGATGTTTTTGCATATATATGTTGTGTATGAGGAATGAAGAGGTTTGGACATGTATATATATATGGAATTGAGACTAGTGGGTAATTGAAGAAATCAGAGATGGTGGTTTGCTTTCAAAGGAGGTGAGGAAGGTGCTTGTGTGGTGTGCTGGTCTATGGGAGAAGGTGGCAAGAACATGAAGAAATTTTTAATGTTGTGTGTTGAATGAGCTCAAGTCAGTGGAAGTTTCTCTGCTGTTGAGTCATATTTTAGAAAATTATTGTGGAGTGTGGGTCAGGCTGGCTTGGTTTTTCTATGTCAGGGTGTGTCTGGTTATGTATGGAAGGACTTGCGACTCAGCAGCCCTTTCTTTGGGTTTGGTTGGGGTTTGGGTTGACTTTGATTCCCAAAAAGAAAGAAGGTTGAAGTTTCTTGGAATTTTGTGATTCTGATTGCCCAGTCCAGGGACTAAAGACGTGTTTTCCGTTTTTCACGTTATTTAGATGGCGGCCGCGCTGGGGCAAAGTCTGCTTATTTCATTTTCGTTGATTCAAAACAAAGACGGAGAAGTAAGTTATTTAGAATCTGTTTGACCATCAATTTTGTTTGAATTTTATGTTATAAGTGGAAAGACGGTCGCGCCACCAAGTTATTTAGAATCTGTTTGACAATTGATTTTGTTTCGTGTTTTATGTTATGAGTGAAAATAGTGTTAGTGAAACAATGAAAGATAATTTTGTTATGATTTGAATGGTACTGGATATTTTTTTTAATCTTGAAGTGAATGATATCAAAATATATATATATAAATAGTATTTAATTTTATTATTTTTCTTTCTTAAATACCGGCTTCTAAACAAGGAGATCAACTCAACCACTTCCACTTGAACAACAGAACTTGTTTTCAATCTTGCTACACTTATTTACAAACATATTTTTATATTTTTGTTTTCAAAAATTTTATAACAAATTTTTCATTATCAAACATGGAAACGAGCATTAAAAATTGTATTGCAAAATTGATGGGATAGATGGTAAAATTTTTAAGTTACCTTAATCATAAAAATAATTATACAAATATAAATTAAAAAACCTATCAGTATCCGTCAGAGTAAAATATGCAAGTCTTTTGCTTCGTTGAGGGAGGAGGGTCTTCTACACACTACCCTTCCTCTAAAGAGACACTGCTATTAATTAATTAGGTGAGATTAGAAAAAATCCCCATACATATAGATGGACTTTATGCAATCTTAATCAATAATGGACTGGTTCCAAAATAAAATCCCATACTTGCTTGGAGAGTTTGTACTACTAATCATGGTATCGGTTGCAGTATCGATCGTTGTCGCGGTAAAACGAATCCGTTACGCCGCGACATCAACCGTTATTGTAACTGATACAGACAAATATAAATTTATTCATAGAGTTATGTAACGTTATCGGACCATTAAAAATGAATTACAAATCACATATGAACCGATACGACGAATCATACTACTAACTTAGACAATTCAATGGAACGTGCAAGTTTCTTAACAAAGTTTAGTACTAAATATTTGTTACTTAACAAATCAAATTTGAACGGTTTTAAGGCACTTGTCTGTGTCCGAAAGACATAAGTTATCATAATTATTGATCCTTCTAATGTCATATAGAAAATATACATAAAAAAGAAAAATTTACGTGTGAAGGATAAAGGAGCATAGTTGGTGATACCTCTGTTCTTCATTTTTGCGTTGGTGAGAGTGTCAGAGAAAAAATAATAACAAATAAATAATCCCAAAACATATATCTAATTTTCATTTTGCATTTGATTAATATGGCTAGTTAAACTTAGTAAAAAAATGAAATTGAAGTGATTATAATAACTCGGTTGGCGAGAGTGTCGAGAAAAAATAATAATAAATAAATAATCCGAAAACATATATCTAGTTTCCATTTTAAATTTCATTAATATGGCTAGTTAAACTTTGTAACAAAAGTGAAATTCAAGTAATTATAACTCTATGCTACAAATGAGATATATATATATATATATATATAATCAGTGTTTAGACAAACGGTTAAAATTAATTTCAGGAACTCTCCCCTAAATATTTACAGTATATATTTATAGACTTTAAAAGATTCTCTACCTTTTCAACTTCTACTCTCTAGAAGAATTATGTAATTCCCCTTATAATATTTTACAATCTAAAAAAAAGTACAGAAATCATCTCGTTATCAGCAATTTTATAAATAGGTGGATTAACTTTTATTTTTTATTTTTTTTGGTATAATACATTGTTTCAATAATTTTATAAGTAGGTGAACCAACTTTTTTTTTTTTTTGAGATAACGCATTGTTACTCCCTTTGAACTTAGAATGTAACATTTTCTAAAATTGTGTCACGTATTCATAATTTATTTTGATACAAACAAGGTAAGCAGGGTGGAGCCAGCATGTGCCCGAGACACATGCCCCTAGCTTGGTCCCCCAACTATAAAATATAGTGAATTTTTATTTTATTTTTTACATTTATAAGAAAATTTCTAATTTTTTTCTTTTACTTCTTAAAATTTTTCTTTTTGATCTTTCGAATTGAATGATATATATTGTATGTAATTTTTTTCTATTTCTAAATGTATTTATATTTCTTATATTACTTATTGATTTAGTATATTGTTTTGTATGTATATATATATATATATATATATATATATATATTTTGTGCTCTTGATTTAATTTGGGAAGAGTGATAGTTGCATGTCATGGAAATTAATAAATACACTGAATAAGGATCCTCAAACTACACGAAACTCACCTGTATGAACTTTTCTTGTTTAAAATTTTGTATTTTTTTCTCTTTCGTTTTGTAGGAAAAATAATCATCCTTAACATAGTCATTTTGTAATACAAAGTTTTAAAAATAAGAAAGGTAAATCATCCTTTTAACTGATTAAGTCGACGCAGTGAATTGTCATTGCTTTAATCATGTTTAACTGTGTGTTTGTTAAATGTTTTGGTGATGCCATTTGAGTAACAAATCAAGTTTGAACAGTTAAAAGTACTATCTGACGTGTTTTTGTCCATCTCATCCCCTTGAACAATTTTTAAAAAATAATTATTTAACAAATGATAAATATAACTAATCACGTCAAATTCAATATTAATTTGAGAATTCCTTTTCGTTTCCCCTATCATTAATTTTTTATTTTAAAATTTTTTTTTGTCTGCGTAATCCAAAATTTAAGGTGTAGTTTAGGAAAGTTTAAAATTTGACCAAAATTTGGAGTCATAGATTCAAAACTTAAACACTAGTAAAGAGACATGAATGCCATACAATTAAATAATGTAAAGGACTTTAGTAAAGATTAGATCAAAATTATATAATCCACATACACCGATTAAGTGTTATGAAGTTAAGCAACACTGGAAGACTATGAACTTTTCTAGTTTTATTTTTCTTTTATTTTTTTCTTTTTGTAAGATGATCCTTATCATTTTGTAATAACAAAATTCCAAGAGAAACCTGCCCTTCATATCCAAGAAAAAAAATTATAATAATAAAACAAATTTAAAAAATACAATTTAATTTTTACAACTTACAATCAAAGTATGACCTTTCAAACCAAAATATATAATAATTCTTAAAACTAAAACATGACAAAATTAAAAATAAAAATAATAATAAAAAATAAAAAAACGAATAACTATTCATGAGTATGACATCTTGACCACATAAGCTGTCAGTGATCAGTAAAAATCACTGACATTCTTGATTACATTAGCAGTACTTTGTGAGAGGATGCTTTGGGCAGATTTAAATTGAATACAGATGTTTCCTTTTATAAGCTAATTGGTTATAGTGATGCTTTGTAATTACTGTGGAGAAGCTGTCAAGGTAGCTACAGCATTCTATCAAGATGTGAGCAGAACAAAGGTTGAAGAGGCTAAATGTTCATGGATGTTCTGAAACTTCTTGGTTAGTGGGAGTATTCAAATGTCGATGTTGAGTGTGATTGCTAATCAGTGGTTAACCTTACCCTTACAGACCTTTTATGTTCAGTCATTATTCAAGATATCCATTGCTTAATTCATCAAAACTTGCGATTTAAGTTAGTTTGGTGCCCAAAATTGTGCAACAGAGCTATACTTGAGAATGATGAGATGGATAAATTGGCTCTTAATCAATGGATAGGTGATTGGGAGTGGCAAGTGTGGCTTTTATGGTTGTTGAATGAATTTCACGGGAACAAACGTGACACACCGAATAAATAAATAAATAAGCGAAAACTAGTTTTTCAAACTTAGGAATTGCTCCAAAGTGGCTTAGTGAATCCAAAAAAGATTTAAAAATTTTAAAAAAAAAAAATTCTTTAAATAAAAAATAATATTTACAATTTTCAACTAAGACATGATGACCTTTCCAAAAGAAAAAAAATAATAATAATAAATAATAATAAATCTTACAACTAAACCATACAAAAAAAAAAAAAAAAAAAAAAAAAAAAAAAAAAAAAAAAAAAAAAAAAAAA
>JAOTQH010000046.1:1579677-1589914 GCA_025631255.1 Cornus kousa
AAGGGCTTGATTGGTTGTGACTTGTACCATACGCAGTTGACAAACATAGTAATTTTGTATAGTGACTAATTTGTAGGAACTCATTATTTTACATGATTTGTTAGAATTTTTAGCTTTTTTTTCAATACCCTGTTTCTGTCTGTGTCTGTGTCTGTTCCGCTAAGCTGTGCTTGTTTTGTCATAGCATTCGATGGGCTTGTATATTTCTTACTCTTTGCAATGCCTCGGAGACTTCAGTATGCATAGAGACTACTCTTGTGACTTTTGCTTCTTATTCTTTTTCTTTTTATATGTAATTTTTCTATTTTTTTCAAGAAAATAATTAACATAGTGAGAGTTTCAACTAACCGTTGGCTCCCCATCCTTTCGAACCCTCACCAATCGAAACTTCACCATTCACTTTGAAAGGTAGAGGAGATATCATTGGACCACAAGACCCTTAGTCATGTTTGAGTCTCACATGCATTAAAAGGGGGACAAAAGTTTCACTAAGGTTAATTTATGTTATGTCCTATGTGGAAGTTATTTTTTGCAATTATAATTAGGCATCAACATATAATTTCTATCAATACATCTCACCATCAACATATAGTTTTTTTAATGATGAAAATAGAACCGTAATATCTGCTCTAGCTATATGTCCTAACTTACCCTCTAGGTTAAAATACTTAACATTCAAGAAGAAAAAAAGAAAATGAAAATGAGTCAGCAATAAATTGAGACAATTTATTCTTAATAAATCCATGTCTCAAGGATCAAACTCTCAAAATAATTATAATAATACAAATAATATCAAACCCTAATCCAAGAGCATTGGTAAGTGCAATACCAACCCTAATTAATGAATCACGTAGCCATGCACCCAATGCCATATCGAGTATTAGGGAACACAAGAAACAAACTGCTACAAACAATACCAACCATCAATGGAAAACTCTCCATCACCTCGTCCATCTCCTTCTCATGCCCTGGAAAAACACAGTTAGTGACCCGATGATCCGAAAACGCTATCGCCGTAAATACCATGACAGACATGATGGCATGCACAAAGTCCCTAAAACTAAGCATAAACCTCTCCTCTTTGGGCACATGCACTCCAAGACCAGGCTTGAACACTGCCAAACCATTAGGGGTCACAAACCCATAGTAGACCTTCCCATCCGGACCGCGAAAACTGTCGGTGAAGTGAAAGAAAAAGCAGGAGAGACAGCAGAGGACCAATAGGAAAGTGATCATCATGGTGCTGACATGAGTGCAACTGCCATTGTGGTACACTGATGGGATGACCATCTCGAATGTGAGAAGGGTTCCGGTGGGGAGGAAGTTGGCAAGCATCGAGGTTTTGGATAGGGTTTTCTGCACTCCCTTTGCCATGGCGCGCTTTTTCCGGCCGCGGCCTTCTCCCGGGGCAGACTGAAGATGATCAGGGGAGGGAATGGTGGTGTCTGGACCATCCTCAGCAATATCGTGTAGTGGGGTGTTGTAGACTTTGATTCCAATATCTTCAGTTTGCTCCATTTCTTGGCCGGAATGTGATGAATGCAAAGGGAATTAACAGTGTGATTATTTGGTTAGTATTGTGGGTTGGATATGAGAGAAATGCGAAATATCTGTGTATATATATATATATGGGTGCCTTTGATTTTGAACATATGACCGTTAGTGACGGTTATTACCAGATTGGTAACCGTCTGAATTCTCTTGTTATCCTTCATTTTCAGTAAATGACTTTCTAGTCCCTGGGGTAATGTTGTGTTTGGTATGTAGAGGGAAGAGGGGGTCAAAAAAAAAAAAAAAAAATTGGGAATCTCAACAACATTGTGCTTACTGGATCTGGCATAACCAGCTGGATAATGGGACCTTGGTGCAACTATAAATAGGCATCAAAATTTTTGCAAGTTAGTATCCTAATTTTGAAATAAAGTTGGTATCCTAATTTTAAAATAAAGTTGAGAAAACGACAAATTAAAGACTTTTCCCCCCCGGGTAATTACATAAATATGATAATATATGTGCATATATATATTTTTAAAAAGTAGAATAGTAAGAAGAAAATTAAATTTAAGTGGGTCAGAAGGCGAGCATTCTAACCAATGTCAAATATTTTCCTGGGTGTACTGGAGTCGTAAGCGGGTCGTTATAAAAGTCCTTCTGTCATTGGGAAATGGATAGGCAGCTTGGCCCGACTTCGCAATTTTGGGTTGGGGAGACATACAACATTCAAAAACACAATTAATTCTTTAAAAAAAAACTCAAACATTCAAAAAGAAGAAACAAAAACAAAATGAAAATTAGTTCCCATACAATTACTTTTTAATAAATTCATGTCTCAAGGATCAAACTCTCATGCTACAACAAATTTTTTATTTCGTACTATATACAACTAAAACCAAACACTAATCCAAAAGCATTAGAAAGTGCCATACCAACCCTATCGAGTATGAGGGAATATGAGAAACAAACTACTACAAACAATACCAACCATCAATGGAAAACTCTTCATCGCCTCATCCATCTCCTTCTGATGCCCTGAAAACACACGATTATATAGAAAATTGTTATAATATTTATATAGAATTATAGTGGAATCTTTCCTCATTCGTGTTTGCAAGTCAATTTTGACTATGACATTGTTTTATTATCTTTTATTGGATATTGAATCTTAATATCCGTGTATTTCGGTACCCCCAACAAAATCATGTCAAATGTGGAGATTTTCAATGAGCATCTTGATTTCTATTACAGTAACGCTATGAGCGCTGAAGAGTTTGAATGAAATGGAGGAGTCCAAGATTCTCTATTTAATAGATACACTCGACTAAATTTCATATCATTGTCTAGTGAATATATATAATCGATACAGAGTCTTCGATTCCCTTCAAACTCTTCGATTATATTTTTCAATATGAGCGTATACAATGGACATAGTCTTGGACTCCGTTCAAACTCTTCGGTTTAAAATAAGTATTAAGCATGCCGGTATGCATAAGAAACCTTAAAAGGGTCGGATTAGGTAGGTTTGTTATAGACAAGTGAGGTGTAGAAGTCATTGACTTCATTCATGATTATCCTCTTCAGTATCTGAGGTAATACCATTCGTATTCTGTGACGTATTTACCCACCCACTTCCATATCAATTTGGCCCCACCAAGTGGTTTGTCATTTGCTATTATTTCTCACACCCTCCCTTTAACAGTTGAACTTTCATTTTCTGATGATCATATGGAAACCAGAAAGCAAAATCTTTTTCATTCCTATCCCTCACGCAACACCCAAATCTGCCAAGTAGTACTTATTATACATGCTGTCCTAACACTCCTCCAGCAGCAAATATTCCTAACTTGGATGTTTTATCTGTCCAAATGATTTGACAACTTCAACCATTTTGATTAGAAAAATTAAGGGTAATTTTAAACAAATATTGTTGTATATTCATGTCTCCTAGTGGCCAAATAGGATCCTAGTAAGCAAATGAAGTATTAAATTGTTGATCCATAGACCATAAGGTTAGTCAAGACTTGCACACAAGTATATTGTAAGACAAGTTTTGTGTGTCTGAAAAGAAAGTGAAAAGGCCTTGCTATATAAAACCCTTCATGACCCACTAACTATATTTTGTTTTTAATGATTACATGATAAATTTCTATATATATATATATATATATATATATATATATATTGTGAGGAATACAAGCCCATAGTAGACTAGACTTTGAAGGATAAGGGACTAGAGTTATGGAGGTGTGAGTTTGGGAATGGCCTTGCTTAGTTCTTGCTGGTTTATCATTGAATCTTTCATCATCCCGAATGGGTCTAGGAAGTGGTTTTATTTAAGCTTCTATATCCATCCCATTTTTCTCTTTTTCTGTCGAATCTTCTTGTGGATCAAACTGTTTCACAGATGGCTTATACTCAGTCTCTCTCTCCCTATTAGAATCATTTCTTTTCTAGTTTTATATATTTTGAGATTTTTAAGAGGTTTTGTTGTCTTTTTATTCTCATTTACTAGAGTGACCAATGCTGAAGTTGTAGAAGAGGTCAATCAATTTGAAGAACAGCAGAGTAGTAATGAAATTCAAGTTGTTCATTCATATAGTTGTTCGAATAGAGCATCTATAGTACTATATGAGCTAAAAATATCTGAATTTCAGGTTACTCAGTCTATAGAGGACACTGCTAATACGGAAGATGAAGTTCTTCATATGGAAGAACATGATGATCTTCATAGTAGTGAAGATATTAGCATGGGGTATTTCTCTTCAAACCGTAGCTCAAATTCATCCGAAGAAGATGTGAATATGATCGGATATGTATCATCTGTTTGTAGCTCTAATTCACCCATTGAAGATGTGCACACGAGTTTGTATTTGCCATCAGTTTGTAGCAGTACTTCACCGCCCATGGAAAGAGCGATAAGTGATGATCATGAACAAGAAGAACTAGATTCATTCTACAACAAATACACAGAAAGGATGAGATGGTTCGACGTACTCAACTACGATAGAACATGTGGAATAAGTGAGAATTCTTTCATCACATTACACTATGCATGGCAGGGATAATATCTGTGTGTTTGTGTGTGTTGAATACATTACATTATTAAATTCGTGTTGAATATGATTGTTTATGGTGTAGGTGCAATCTTGAACAAGCAATATTTGGGGACTCCTAGTTCAATACAGAGTATAGAGACAGTGGATTTCTCTACCCCATATATATCATGGACCAAATTGGCTAGAAAAAGGCTATTGAGAAGCTTGGAAAGTGATTTTGAAATGGTTTATGTGGCTCAGTCATGCTTGTCCTGGGAGGCTCTTCATCATCAATACCAAAAGGTTGAGGCTTTAATTGCATGCTCTAATAGTTCTCAAATTGGTGTGTTTTATAATAATGTTGCAGGGGAGTTCCAAAAGTTTCAAGTACTTTTAGAGAGATTTATGGAAGATGAAAGATGTTACCAAACCAAAAGGTCTTGGAATTATGTCCAAAGAAGGTTATCTCAAAATAGTCTACTCCAAGTTCCTGAGATTTCAGGTATTTCTATACCGATTTCTATAAAATATATCTAGTTTTTGAAGGTCTAACGTAACGATAAAGTTGTTCTATTGTGATTTAGAAGTTACGGGTTCAAATTCGGAAACAATTTCTCTTTGTAGAAATAACATTGTGTACATCTGACTCTCTCTAAACCTCACAATGACGAGAGTCTTGTACACTAGGCTAGCCCTTATACCTAATAGATAAAACTCTTTATTTTTTATTCTTTATTTTTGTAAATGTCTTTTAACATAGATTGTAAAGGATCCTTCCTATTAAATAAATAACGTTGTGATATAAAATAAACTAGACCTTATAATAATGAATTACGTAAAAGCATATAAATGTCCATATAATATTGTCGTGTTGCTAAAATTGCGCGTTCACACAATGTAATATTAAAATAGCGATCACGTTCTGGTTTTTCATGTGTCTGACATCAGTGGTTTTTGACCATTTCAAGGATATATGGAGGAAGAAAAAGATGAAATGAATGGAGAACCAATGAGAGCAACAGAAGTATTGAAGGCCATAGAGAAGTCTATAGAGGTTTTTCGGTTATTTGTAAATACAGACAACAAGAGACCTTGGTGGAAGGTCTGGAGTTCTTTTTGGACTCATTCCCCAGTGGAAGACCCTAGGGACTTGGGGCTCCTACTCGAACTTTCTAAAACATTACAAAAGGTAATTTCCAATTATTATGTTGTGATCTATGAGCGCAGATTCTCTACTATAACAACATCGTGTTGTACAGTATTGGACGACTGAGATAGCTTACGCATGAAATTCTCTGCTATAACAGTATTGTGTTGTAGAGCAGGGAACGACTGTGATAGCTGATCGTGGAATCCTCTGTTGTAATAGCAGGGACGACTGTGATCACTCACACGTGGGATCCTCTGTTATAATAACATTGCGTTGTACAGCAAGGGACAACTGTGATCGCTCACACGTGAAATTCTCTGCTATAACAGCATCGTGTTGTACAGCAAGGGACGACTGTGATCGCTCACACGTGTAACTTGCTGGCGATCTCAATCGTCCCCTGCTATACAGTCGTTCCCTGTTATACAACATGATGCTATTATATCATAGATTCAAAGGATCCCAACTCGTGACTCATTTTCTTGAGAAATTCCTTTTTCTTTTTATAAGAAATTTATTGAGAAAGTCACTGAAGTGAAATTACTCTTCTGAAGAAGGAGCTATGGTTAAAAGATATGCAAAGGAAGAAGAAATGTTGGTTGAAGAGGGTAACAGATCCTTGTGGAGAGACTCAGAAGAAGGAAATTTTGATTACAATGATAGACCTGAAACTGGCGTCAAGGGTGCTAAAAATGTCAATGATTTCCACTGCTCAACTCAAATGGTGCCAAGAGAAGCTTAATAGCATAGAGTTCAAAGAAGGAAAGTTCATGAGGGCATGCACAGGTCCCTTGTTCCCATCTTCCTAATACTTAAATAAAATCCAATTCTAAAGGGTTTTTGTATAGGATTAATAAACTACATGCTTCAATGGGGATGACAAAAGAATGTACCAGAGTGAACATGAAGTATGGTTTTGTAAAGAATTTCAGTACTTTGTATAGAGCCAACTGCACTATTTTATTCCAATTTGGTGCATGTCTACATGTACCTACCATGGAGAATGGTGTGCTACAACCAATAGTTTACAGGAAGAGTAATGATATTTAGACTGAATTATCAAGTCTTCGGAATTTCCATCCATGACAGATAAGTTCAAATGGATTGAAACCCTTAAACCTAACAAAGAAGAAGAAGTTACAGAATTCAGTTTGAGAACCCTTTTCCTTTAAAAAATTTCGGTTTGATAATCATTTTCCTTACTTGAGATATGCTTTCAAGAGTCGTAACTAAATAAATGTCAAATATCATTTGTTAGATTAAATGAGTCCCATGGACACCTAATATAGGACCACAGCCCCAACAGACGAGGTTTGACAGACTCTATATCAATTGTTCATTTTGTTTAGTGATCAGAAATACTTCTTTTGATTCCTATGCAACCAAACATAACATCGATGTTTGCCCACGATCAAATGTAACTTGTTTAAGTAACAAGAAATTGAGAAACTATTAACCCATAATATTAGGAAAAGTACAATGTTGTAAATAACATGACTGCAAAGAAGAGCCAACAAGGTATATGCACAAAAATAAAAGACCATTGTTTTATTGATTTTCTCAATCACAAAGAACTAATTGTAACATGCAACCACAAATTAATCAGAAAACCACCCCCAATGACATAAGAAAATGGGAATAGCTATAGTAAAATTATAAACACAAGCAAAACGCATAATTTACCAAACTCTTCAATATATTCTGGTGAGAGATCTATGTAAAGGAAACTCTTCTTTCCTGATCGAACTGCAAACACGATCGACTAGAGAAGAGCCCGGCAAAACCCTTGGAGAGACAACCTTCAACAGCACACTGAGCCTTGGAGCAACCCAATGGGATATTTTGTTTACCAATTTCCATGCAGTCATCTGTATCATTTCCGGGTGGATCATTTTCCCGGTGCACATGTTTGTCAGTAACAAGAATTTGCCTTCTCTTGCTATTCAATGGGAAACAAGATCCTGCAGATGTATCCATGGTCTGCAACTCATTTCTTGCCAAGTCCTCGTGCAACTTTCTCTTCAAACCCGGAACAGTTTTCAATCCTGCAGAGAATGTACTTAGTCAAATGTGATTTAATCATTCTCTTCGAAATTCTTGATATTTGTTGACTTTGGACCAGAAGTACATTCTAACATACCGGGGAAAGGATCCTCAAATGGCTGGGTTACTGAATCACCACAATTACAGCATAAGTTGGGATTGTTTTTGGACCCTGTGATCCTGCATCATACAAGATAAAGCATGATGTCCCTGAATGTCAATGTCATACAAACAAAAGCACGGGAGGTGGTGTAAGCGAAGTTTCCCTAGTAACCATAATTCCAGCATACACTCTTTGTAACAAAACCTAAAATCTCAACTACAAAGGATCAACTACATGAAAATTTTGTCACCATTAAGATTGATCTAAGGTGATATCCCAAGTTCACACTTTTTATCCTTTTAATGCAATAAAAAACAGACTGGAGGTGCTTCACGAACATCTGCGACTTCTCCTCCAACAAAAATCCATGTATCTTTTACAGATGGTATTGTAATACCATCCAATATTTACTATTGTCAGTGCACCCAATCTAAAAGATTTCCTGGGAATTTTAGAACTAAATCCACAAGGCGTAATTAATAATAATAACAGTAAAAGAACATCATGCAGATTTCAAAAAGAAAATGCTCTAGGGATAGAGATCAAACCTATACATGTACTCAACAAAGTCATCAATTAGAACAGGCCATGCCCCTGCAAAAAGTAAATAATAAATTAAAGCAAATGAGCATAACTACTTCATTTACTAATTTATCAATAAGTTCCATCTTCTTAAATACAAATGCACCAATAGCCTTCATTATCAAAAACTTTTGAGACGAAGATGAGAAAACTAACGGGGGAAAAAAGTGTGTACGTTACTACATATACCGTTCAGTCCCTTAAGAAAAGACAACATGTGAAAATAAAGGAAAGTACAGAATAGAAATAAAGAGAAGAAATAAGCTTAAAAGATCCATCCATTTGGTCACAAAGAAGAAGTGGAGTGAAACGAAGACAAGGGGAAGGATGCGGTAGTCACGCCCTTCCTGTATCGTATGCTATCACAAAACATGCATTACCTTCCTTCCAATACCCATGAATTTAGAATCTACAAAAAACTTACAAACCTAATTACAACAAAAACTCAGGTCTAAGTAGAATTATTTTTCATTTTGTTTTTCAAAATATAAAGACATTACATGCGCTAACCTGTTAAAAGTTCTTAGTCTAAGATGGAGTGTTAACATTAGGAACTTTGGCATATAAAACAGACATATCCAAAAAAGGTAAAAGGTACAGGAAGGAGCTCTTCATATTGCCAGACAACCAAATTTAAGATATAAAAAGTATAAAAAAAAAGTAGACTGAATAACTAGTTGGCCAGAATAAATTATTAAACTTCTGATAAAATCAAAGAGGAATGTGAATTCTAATATTTCTGCTTTGATTATACTATTATGTTTGTAACAAGTTGGAGGTAATAAAGAATCATAAGAGTTGATCAAAAGAATACCCACATCTCACATGAAATCTTCAAGAAGACATATATGAGTGTCGTTTTATGTACAAGTACAAAATAGTATATATTAATACCTTCAGGATCATACCCTTCAAGATTTTCATGTACACACCGGCTGAAGGCTAAAACTTGCCGCCAAGTATCCTCAGATATGTTATGTCGCTGATTGTTCTGACAGGAATTCAACAGACTAGCTGCTTCAAAATGAATAAAATAACAACGCAATGAACTGATATAAAACAAGGAATTTTTTTTTTTTTTTTTTTTCCCCAGTTGGTACTCTCACACACACACACCCCCTTCCAAAGAATTATTTGCACCCAAGAGGAGGAGTTGAACCTTAGACCTGATGCTTCATGAGGCACCAGGGCCAAGTGACTTACCCACTTGAGCAACCCCTTTGGGTTTAAATAAGAAGGAAATTTTTTAAAACATCACTTTGCACAGCATCCATCTTCTTCTCCAAAAAAACTACAACTGCTGTCCCAGTAAAATTTGCCAAATGAAAAGACAAATGACATTCATTTGGAGGAACTACTTACAGTATTTTGGAGAAACAGAAAAATCGACATTTGTGTCTATGGTGGAATATTGGTTCATAAAAAGAATAAACAATCCACTGTGTGGATCTCCCGAAACCAGTGATTGCATATATATGACTATTGATTTCAAGATGTAACCGTGTAAACGTCATTATTCAATTTTATGATATAAAACAGTGCTCCAGTCAAGTTGATATACATATACATATATAGAAATAATTTAGTTCAAAAGAAGGCTCAAAAACCTTTTAATCTGTTGAGGCATGGACCACATGATGATAGTATAAGAACATACTGTAGCACTTTTTTTTTTGATAAATAAAACATACTATAGCACCAGGCCATAAGTAGTTGGGAAAAGACTTTGTTGAGTTGAGTAACAGGCCTTTAAACTACAAGACAATCTCATTCTTAAAATGTTACTAAGCAATGGAGCTTTGGCCTAAATTTTGAGAATAACAGGAA